>NW_017551483.1:2699281-2747119 GCF_001854935.1 Bemisia tabaci
GGGAGGGGGGGGGGTAAAAATGCCAAAAAAAGTGCGTCACGTAATTTAGGGACGGTCCCTATTTTTGAATCCTGCTTCCCATTTGCTTACCGACGCCAATCATTTAGAATCAAAAAGGAGGCTACCAAAAAAGAGTTCTTTTTATATGAGGGTTAACACAGTAATGAGTTATATGTTAGTTCTCTCAAACGACATTTTTGGATGAATTTTCCGTACTCAGTGACGTTCATTTATTCCACCATCAGGCAATCTCTTATCTCCCGCTCAGAGAACAAATCTACGAGACCAACTAGATTTTACTTAAACGAATTACTCGACGCGATAAACTGTTATATTGCGCTCATGAGACTCATTGTCTGCGTCCTAAAAGGCTAATACACAAACTTGAAAGTCACGGTGGATGGTGTGGGCACTTGGGTCGAACGGTGCCGCCAAGACAACATTTCAGACAGGACTTGAAATCCTAGTCGACCCGTCTATCCATGTCGATGGGTCGACAAATTCATTTGAAAATAGAGTTTTGTCCAACCCTTAGATAGACGTAACAGTGGTCAGAGTAGGCCTCGGTTGACAGAGCAGAGGTGCAGATAAAGGGTTGGATAAATACGAGGTAAGCTGAACCGCGAACAGACAAACATCCAAAGTCATAGAACATGCATCTGAGAATGAAAAGAGAGTGCAAAGAATAAAAAGAGGGACATTCTCGAGTTGTTATGCTCGGGAACCTTGCTGACAATGGTGCCGAGCGGTCAAGGATATTACGTTTTTAGAATAAGGGGATATTAAATGCTAAAGTTTAGACAGTTTCAAGAAAGATAGCCTCTGAATAACGTTATGGTGCCATACCTGATTTCCACCCGGATTAGTCAGTTGTGCGAAACTATACCAAAGCTGAGTATACTGAGTAAAATTCATCTCCTGTCCACGTTCATCTGCAAATACAAAGCTGGAAATGGATACAATTCCTGTATATAATGTACATAGATAAGGCTAATGCCCATTTAATGTTGTAATTTTTTAGACTGGTATAGTAAGTTTTAACAGTACGTAAGGGAGCGTTCGTAACTGCATATAACGCACTTTTTCAGCATTTTCTACTCCCTTCTCTTATAAAGCTTCGTGACGAAACTCCGGGCTCCCCTAAATAATTAAGTAACGCTTAACAGACCCTCCCCCCTTCTGATACCAAAAATTGCGGGAAACTGCTGAATGAATAGCTGGATATAATTTGAAATATTTTTAGTGCAAGTGACAAATAACGTCGAAGAAATGAGGATGATGAATTTTAGAATTTGTGTATTTTACCAATAGAGGGTTTCGTGACGCTATGTCATTGACCCCACACTCATTCCCTCGTAACGCAGGCTTGTGCTCCTCTCTTCCCTCCTAGAGTGATAAGTAACTCAAGCGTTATGCGTTACGTGATACTCACATGATTTTAAATCCTACACTGGAAAAAAAAAAACACATTGGATCTAGAGTCCAGACTCTTGAAAACATTGACAAGAAAAAGTACTCTTGATTCAATCGGATTTTTGCTTGAATCAAAACGAACTCCGCTTAAAGTAAGAGGCTTGGTTCTTGATTTGACCTAGATTCTGATTAAATCAAGAGTACTTTTTCTTATCGATGTTTTCAAGAGTCCGGACTGTAGATCCAATGCGTTTTTTTTTTCCAGTGCATAGTAAGATAAGGTTAGTACTTGATACTTTGTGGTAGCTTCTGAAAGGAATGAAAAGAAAAATGAAAAACGTATCGTGAAGGTCAAAATGTACAATTTTAGGAATAAGATCTGACAGACGCGCCCTACACGAGGTAAATTGTGTGTAGCCAGCCAGAGACCTTATTGAAAACAGTTTATATTTGTCGTTTTCGGAGATTAATGGTTCGTCTCTCTTGACGGAGATGTCACTTCTTTCTTAGCCTCCCGGTTTTTTCTCCTCTATTTTTTTCACTTGACACCTTGCTATGTCATCGTCCGGATCGATCCCGTGTTCCTACCGCGTTTACATTGAGACATACTCTCAAGAAGCCCACTATGTGGACGCCTGGACGCCTACTGAAGAATGCTTTACAAATTAAACCCTTCTTGTCGCATCCAACTCGGGACCTGTGAAAAGGCATGTGGAGCCTAGACACTAATGGAGACCGCATACTTTCATCAGGTCTTGCAGTATTAAATAAATGATATTTCCTGCGTCTGGGAGGACATAACTAACGATACCTGAGTTGGGTATCAGTTCAGTTCAACCATACGATGTATAAGTCCATCCATATAGATCTATGGTTGGCCATATTCGAGCAGGGTGGCAAATCGTAAGAAAGAAATGAATGATTGGAAATTTCAGTGAGATGTTTCATGGAATTTCACGAGGCTGTGAGATATTTAATATTTTTCAGGGGCCAGAGTATGTAACCCGCACTGAAACACACAAAAATAGAGGAAAGTCACAGTTTTTACATTTTCCGAAACATGGAAAGTAACCGGTATTTGTCGATACCCTTCTTACTTTTCTGAAATTTCATGAAAGATTTCACGTAAAATTTCACGAGGCTGTGAAATATTTCATATATTTCAGGGGCAACCCGCACTGAAACACACAAAAGTAGAAGAAAGTCGTAATTTTTACATTTTGCGAAACATGGTGAGTAGCCCGTATTTTTCAATACCTTTCATAAATTTCTGAAATTTCATGAAATATTTCAGGTGTTTCAAGATTTTTCATGTCATGAAATTTCGCCACCCTGTGTTCGAGGGTGCAGAAAATGCACGAGCGCGAAAGCTGAGGCCTAAAAAAATGAAGAAGAAAAATCTGTGGGCTCATGTGGAGATTTTGTAATGTAAAGGTTTTTTTCATACAAAATATTAGAAAATAACGGAAAACCGCGTTAATGGTTGTGTTCAACGCGTACTTCCATCGTTCATGTGGGATGAGACAATTTTTCAAGAGCGAGGCAATTTTGAAGCTGAGATTGTGTCACGATAGCGAGCCATGATACGGCCAACAAAAAATCGAGAAATGGGAATTGAATCCCCCTCTCACAAGCTCAGAGCCTTCCTCAATTGGGGCTGCGTTATTAATACAAATATTCGAGACCGAGACACCTTACACAGACTAACCTCGCGACGCGCCACTATATTAAGCGACTATTAAAGACGGGGGCTCGAAACCGTTTAACTTGCGGCGGCCGGGCCTAAAATAGCCGTGAGATTATTGATGTTTCCGAAAATAAATTATAAGAGGATATGCCGAGGATTTACCGGAGGAAGTGCAATTATGAGAATGTATGAAATATCTCGCACTTGACAGTCCTGATCTTCGTTTCACGCTCGATTTCTCTTCCTCAGCCCAAGCGGGACTCTTCCTGTCCTCCCAAAAATCCTCTCCTTCATCCGCAATCCCTTAAGTCCAGTCATTTTGCTGTATGTATACTCTCTTTGTGAGAAAGGGAGGTAAATTAAGTGCAGTTGCTGTACTAGTAACAAAGAATTTCCTAGCGAGTAATGTAGCACTGTATCCATGATATTATTAATTGGACTCCATGCTCACTCTTATGATGCTTGTTGTTTTCGGAAATTTTTCAACTCTCGTTTAATGATTGTTTTCCTAATCAGAAAATCTTGCTCTCCCTCCCTAGATGAAATTAGAAGCAGCTCAGTAAGGAAATTTTAGCGCTCCTTCATTAAAGAAGCTGTATTCAAATTTTGTATAGCTTCATCTGAGAGCGCTTTAAAGAGCCGATTTCGCAATATTTTTATAATTTTTTTCTATTATGAAAAGGAGTATAAAACATATTAAAAATTAAAAAATGAACCACCTAGTGACGTCATCAGGTGGCATTTCCCATTTAAACACATTTATTTTAGCAGATTCGATCATTTTTTTATACCTTATTCAATAATTTTTCAATTTATGAACCAAAGGGTTATTGCGTATACCTAATCGAGTTCGGTTCACTCGGTATCTAGTTTCCACTTAAAATCAGTCACACACACTATCACAAAATTAATTAAATTTCAGACATCTGCAAATTCTCCATTGATGTTAAAGATCTCACTTTTTCCCTCTCCCTTTTCTTCAAGGGAGGGTCGGTTTCGTTCTTCCTGGGGGGCGAGCTTCATAAAAAAGACATCCAAGCCCCTGCCATAAAAGAGAGACCCTTAGAGACTCTCCAGGATTTCTTAAAAAAAGCTGAAGGGGGCCCCTAAAACTTCCGAAAAGAGGCTCATAGGAAACCATTGTATCTCAAGTTCAGGGGGCAATCGCCCCCCTCGTAACAACCCCCCTCGCAACAACCCCCCTCGCCCAAACCCCCTCACCCCCTCACCTCCTCACCTCCTCACCTCGTCATCCACTCCTCCTCGCCGCCCAACCCTGCTCCCTCCTAGCCCCTGCTCCCCCTCGCCCCTTGCTCCCCCTTGCCCCCTTGCCCCCTTGCTCCCCCTCGCCCCCCTGCTCCCCCTCACCCCACTGCTTCCCCTTGCCCCCATGCTCCTACTCGCCCCCCTGCACCCCCCTCGGCCCACCGGCATAGCCTGCCACTGCAATCTTCATGACGATAGGTTAAAGCACTGACCGATGACAAGGTTCGCGGGGGACGGGGTGCTGGGTGCATGGTCGCGGGGGACTTAGAGGCCGCGGGCTCGCGGGGAATTTGGGGCTGGGTGGCAAAAATTTCGGGAGCTCGTCGGGCGGGTCGTGATTTATGGGAGGCCGGGACGGCGCGACGCGGCGACTCGGCGGCGATGCGGCACCCTGCCCGCGATACAAAGAGATTGGGTTACTCGCCCGCCCCATCCTCCATCCACCATCAACTTGTCTGCGACTCCGAGAAGAGAATGAGAAATACCTCGCCTCACTTTTATGCCCTCTAAAAAGAACACTTGTCAATCCCTGGTGACACAATTTCCTCCGCCGATTTGACTGCTGTCCAACAATCTCCCACATCGTTGCCGCCACCTCGCGCCGCGGCTTTTCCCGGCTGCTTTCGATGTGTCGTCTCAGTTCCATGAGCGGATCCAGACCAGACACTTCGAACGAGTAAAAAGGGCGGTGGGGCTCCTCCCAGAAAATTTTCGAAATTTTAACGCATCTCACATTCATCCAATTTTGTCATGAATAATTACTAATCAGCAGCGTTCTTCCTTCTTCTTTTCTCCATTACTTCCTTTTCTCTTTCTTCCCATTTTCTTCCTCCTTTTTCTCGAACAAACGGGAAAAAGGGGGGCGTACGACCCCTACGCCACTCCCTTGGACCTGCCTATGTTCAGTTTCTAATCCGGCTACGTTGGAGACAAAAATTTATTTGAGACCACACCGCATCGTTATCATTAAGGAAGTCATTTTCAAGTTTGCAATCAGTTTTAAGAAAATACTACACTTACACTGCAAAATATTGGCAGTTACCGTCCACTAGATATTTGCCTTCAATTTCGCCGCATGGGTCAAATATCCACCGGAGTGTGCGAGAAGTTATCAATTCGGAAAACACTCATTTACATTGCTCCAAAAGCTTTGATTAAACGACGTTGTGAGCCAATCGGCATCGTCCACGTGAAGTTCGCCTTCAATTTTGCTGCGTAGGCAACATACCTACCGCAGAGCACGAAAAGTTATCTATTCGAAGAACACTCACTAATTTTGCACCGTAAATAACTGAACCAATAAGAGCATCCGCAAATCTATTCACATATATAATTATCTACCTTACCTTAGTTTTTGTGTGATGAAAAATCGCAATTCATCGAATAAGATTTGGTGACCTTTGACAATGAAAAGATGACAAATGCTTTTCTAGATTGTACCTCAGAACAAAATTCAATAAATTAACGGAATAATATAAAAAAAAAATGCAGCAGTTTAAGGTTCAAAATTTTTCATCGTGTCACACTGGATCAAAATAAAAACAAATTATACCAAAATAAACTAGAATTAGGTAGGCATCGCTTTTCATGTGTGTATTAGTTTATCAGGTATTTGTGGTGCACCCATTCCTTTCCTTCACAGTTTAGATATCTTCTTCCGGCGTTACCGACAGGCTTTTGAAAATTTTATGTACCATCTAAAAATGTTAAAAGTGGCAACTCTGCTCGAGGTTCCATCTATCAACGCTGACACCTCTGTCAAAATTCATCTTTATATTTTGTAAACATTTGTTTTACAATTTGAATTATTGCTCACAAAATATAGCAAGCTCTAACAAGTTGTGACTTGTTGAAACAATGACGTCCACTTTTGTATAATATAGTTATTCCACGTGGGGTCCAAGGATACATAAAAATGTTTAATGTGGTGCTATAAGCCACTTAACCACTGCTTACGGACGAATTAAAGAATTTTATTAAACCAGTCAGCAATATGACTTTTATTTTATATTGTTTACTTCGTGCTTTTTTGATCATTTCTAATAAATGCTCCTTGCAAAACTATGGAATAGAACTTCACCAGTGTGCCTCAGATAAGACCTCAGTATATAGGACCGACGAGTCAATTAATTTCCATAAGTAACATCGAGAGAAGTCAGTGAGAGTGACACGTTATCTGAGGTCATGATAAAAAGATTAAAACATTTTCCTTACCAAAACAAATCTGGATTAATAATAATTAAAAAATGGAAAATTATTTATCCCAAACTTCGCCTCCAAATCTTCAGGCAGTCAAAGGCATGCACACCGCCATGCACGAATATAGTCATCTAGTCGCTGCCCTTATAGGAATTGCACATCCTCGTTTAGACCCATGTCAGATACGTAAATTGATTTTTCGATGAGTATTGCCATTTTTCTCATTCGAAATGCAAAGAGATGTCAAAAATAGTTTTCAACAGTGTTTGATAATAGGTTTTTGTCAGGATACGAGGTTTTGGAAAACTCGTATCTAACTACTTGCCGCCCATGGGCCGCCTGTATTTTGCCACCCCCTTCTCATTCGTTTTGAAAAATCAATGAAAACCATCAAGTGAACGTGCCAGCGGGGGTGGGGTGCATAAGACGCGTTTACTCGTGTTGGAAACATTTTTTGGGAAAGCCCTGTCAACACTAACCTATCTTTGTGTGGACAAGGCCTTCCATTCATAAGAAATGAACGGAAAAGTTATGAAAGAACAACATAAATGTAGTTTCATGACTTTAACTACCGCCGCCGCGCCGCGCAGACCGCAACGTGTTTGGAGCAATGCGTGAAGTATTCCGACAGTTTTGTAGGCGCTATGAGTTTCCCGCCGACGACCGCTGCTGAACGCACTGTGTTTGACGCAATGCGTGAAGTATTCACGCAGTCTTGTAGGCGCTGTCCGTTTTACGCTGATCACAGTGACCGCGCTGTGTTTGATGCAATGCGTGAAGTATTCGTGCAGTCTTGTAGGAATGTAGGCGCTAAGATGTGTTTTTTCTGATTTTTTTTTATACCTACATTTAAAAAAAATCGCAAAATTTGCCGCGTCCTAGATTTACCGCCATGGGCCGCGGCCCATGTGGCCACCCCCTTCATCCGGCCCTGATTTTACAACCTTTAATCGATTATAATGATCTTGAATTAGAGCCAAGCCTATCTTCCTTTAACGTTTTATTTGGTTGTTCTTGCACACTATTTGTCGTAATATGACTACATTCGAGATGACCGATTCTTGGCAAAAGAGCCTATTTCACGTAGATATTGATTATTATTCAATGTACATTTACATCAATAAAGCTCCGCAGTGCCTGCAAATTTCAAGAATATCCACCGGCTCCGACTATTAATAAATCGATATCTATTGAATAATCGATATCACCGTGACGTCACATCCAAATGAGTCTGAGGACCATTTTTTCTCGGGTCGGGTGTGTCGTCAATGAAATTGGGAGGGGCAAAATGAATGGAAGCTGAGTGCGGAATCAAAGTCGGACAGCGCCAACCTCCGGTGATGCGGTTAACAGCTCAAAGGGACTCAAGACAGCCCGGGCGAATAAATTAAAGCTTCTAACGAGACAGTTACTGCTGGAAAACAAGAAAGCGAAGAAGAAGAAGGGGGAAATTGTCAAAATAATAGTGCCCTTGAGACGATGGAGTCCATGTTGCTAATTTTAATACGCTCTAATCTTCGCGGCATCAACTGCCTGCAACCATACTGCTCCGTGCCCCGCTTTCCAGCCGTTGTCTTCGTTCGCGCACCTTTGCCAAAGTTCGGGGGCCGCCTCGGAGATTCCACCGAAATAAGAGAATTCAGTTAGTGGAAGATGAGCAGGGTTGCAATTTTTCGTGTAATATTATCTTGAAATTTCACGTGAAATATTTCATGAAATTTCAGAAATTGATGAGAGATATTGAAAAATGACGGTTCATTTTCATGTTTCGTAAAATGTAAAAATTGTGACTTTCTTCTTTTTGTGTGTGTTCGAGCACGGGTTGCATACTCTAGCCCCTGAAAAATATGAAATATTTCACTGCCTCGTGAAATTTCATGAAATATTTTACGGAAATTTCCAATCTTTCATATTTTTCATTTCATGTGTGCAACCCTGGGGATGAGACGTTGGATTCAAGAAAAAAGTGAAAATAAAAAAAAGGTAAAAAAATAATTCAGTAAGTTGGAATTATTTAGCCAAAATGCGTTAGAAATCAGCATAAAGCTGAACATCTCAATACAGCGGGAAAAAGCTCATATGAGCACAATTTTCCCTCCAAGAGATACACTGTTTAGTGCAACCTTTTGAGGGAAAACAGTGCTCATATAAGTTTTCTCCCTCTGTATTGAGATTTTCAGCTCTATGCTGATTTTTAACGCACGTTGGCTAAAAAAGTCCAACTTACTGTCTTACGACTCGTGCGTCTACTGCAATCAGTTTGTAAAAAATAATTCTAGTTGTTGTATCTAATAGATATTTGCAAGAATGAGCTTGTAACATGGGGATCATGGTAGAGACGCATGGCTGTGTGAGATAAATACTTAAATTTACTTTCAGAATTTCTTGCGAAGGTTGTAAAAGTTCTGGTTACAGGACTGGTATAATAAGGAAGAAAGCCGTATGTGCCTTCAATTGCTGTGCATTTTCGTTCGATAAAATATTTGAAGAAAAGCTATAATTTTTTCCGTGAAATATTTAGGTATACGCTACAAGTTGAAGTGCCGATAGAATTCCCTGGAATGTTTGAAAGAAAATACAAGTTTGTCAAAAAAGTTGTATTTTATAAAAAAAAATTGGCAACTTCTGAATATTTGTACAGCGTTTTTCTTTAGCATGGCCAGTAAAGGTGTAGCTATAAGGATGGGAAACGAGGGTGTCTCAAATCTATAACTCCAAAATTTCCCCCACAAATGTCATTTTAGCGAATTAAAGAAATTTTTAACATTTGAGTGCCCTTTTAAAAATGTGTCCAGTCCATGACCCGCCTTCCATCGCTCCTATGAAACTTAATTGGCTGTTTTGGGGGTGGCCACAGCATATTTTTCAACCCAGAGTGCGTGCCATGGCAGAATTCTTTCAAATTATGGTTGCACATTAAGCGTCTATGTTACCATTTGAAGACAACCATACCCTACCACTCTAAATCTCTGCATGAATAGGTCTTAGTTTGTTAGCAGGATGGTTTGTTCTGCTGAAGTACCACGATTCTGCTTCGATTTATCCATAATATTATTTGTTTTAATAAAAGAGAGGGGATAAAATGTTTTCTATGATCCAATCCTCAAACGTATGTATTTAGTTTACTCTTGGGGAAGAGAGCATTGTACAAACCCGCCACATTAAACAAATAAGTTTACAGTCTATTTACGTAGAAGTCGTGGCACTGCGGTAGACAAAACAAAATCAAAGATCGAATCCAAATCGTCTCGTCTGCCCGGATTTTAAATTTCATTGCATTAAAACTTTCACGCCAGCTGGAAAATTTCAAGCTATTCAAATAAGTCTCTCTGACAAAAAACACGCCTGCAAATTTCACGATAAACGATATCCTTTGATGTGGAATCATAAACTCTTAGCAAATAATCACCGCGGATCGTCGAACATTTTGATGGAAACCCCACGTTTTAACGCCAAACTTCTCAATATGTGTTATGTCGGCCTGTTGGCGAGGGGAAGTATTCCATCATTACAACGTTTCAAAATCTCAATTTACAACGTATTGTTTAGGGAGCGGTGCAATATCATCCTGACTGCATATTTTTCTTTACTTGCTACTTTGCATCCAAAAGACCGACGAAAATTCCTTCTGATTCGCAGTTTGATCAACAGTTTAATAATCAGGAATGGACAATTTTCTTTTTTAATTCATTCAGAATTTTTTGTATTTTATCTCTATTTTTTTATTCCTTATCTCTACCTTGTTAATTTATCTTTAAGATGCTTTCAAGTATCTGGTTTGGCATGATCTTCGTAATATTTTAAATTTTCAATCTTTATCGTTCTCATGAATGACCTGAAAGCAAATCTGATGCAGGGACGTGGCCAAAAGTTTTTCATTGGGAAGTGAAGGGTGGTCTACAATAGAAATTCCGTGGCGAGAGCTTTTTAAATAAAAAAATTCTGGAGAATCGTAAAAATTTACGTGAATATTAAAAATGGTACAGATCTCTCTTTCCTGTACGTTTCCCTGGAGATCAAACGTTTCAAAATTGTTCGAAAATAAGCCTTACAGACCCTATTAGATGAAGTTAGTTACTTAATTTATTTATAGACATTCAGCACCTTACGCTATTAACGTCTTTACAAAGAATTTGAAAGATGGCATGTACAAAAATTCAGATTTTTACATTAAGGGAGGCAAAAAGTTTCAGTAGTTTGGTTGTGACATTCGGTTCATCGCAGGTACCTATTGAATGAACCTCCTAATGCTAAAAGGAAGTATGTATATGGATATAATTTAATCAAAAGCCATTATGTATATAGGTTTTCCGTGTTTTATCGTTCACTTTGATTTCAATTCATTGGGCATAGTTTCTTTCAGCATGAACACATTGAATGCTTACTCTTATTCCCTCTATTGTTACCTTTTTGATTATTGTAGTTCGTAAACCTAATTTCATATTGTCGAATTTTAAGGTATAATGTTTCTTGTATGTTTTGGTGCTTTGTTTCTTTGATAAACCAAATATTTTTGACTTTAACACTTGCCTGATGATGATTGTTTGTAATCGAAAGTCTTCGTGGGAGAATATACTCATAATAAAGGTATCAAGGATAAATTCCCCTTATTTACTGAATTGAATAGTCCAAATCACCGAGATTCCTCCGTGGCTGTTTGTGATGGTTCATGTACAACCCCATCCGACACCGAAATTGAAAATCATGCACGAATTTGATTACTCCGGGCCCTATTTCCGCCGACACCCCGAGTGTGATGTGCCTAATTTTAAAGGCAAGAACAAACATTGTCGACGCAAGGAACGTCGACATTTCCCGCGTACGTCCGCAGCGGATGAATGAACGAATGAATGAATAATGTTTCACGGATTCATTCATTCCACGGAAAAAAGTGACGCGGAGAGAGAGACGCCGCTCCGGGCCCCCGCCCCCGCCGGGGAAGACAAAGCGTATGTATATATAGACGTGCGCCCGAAGCTCGGGCTATGAAGAAATAAAAAATTCTTTTGTCACAGCGGGGCGACTTGGCTAATCAAAATCGAAACATCTCATTTTAATCAACATCCGAAATCTGCGTCACACGCCCATAAATCTACCCGAAATCACGGGAAGTGCCGGCCTGACGCGGAGCCCTCGGCTTCTTCGGGCCTCACCGAGTCACCACAACAGACTCGTTGCCATGTGGTCGCACGAGTAAAGTTCTCGAAAAGTTGCGTATATGGTGGAGTCACTTCCGGTAAGAGAACTTTATTTTGGCGATAGATGAGCAATAACAGAAATATCATCCGAAATAAAACGTCTGTCTATTTAATCTGTAGTCCAAACAAAAAAAAAAAACACTAAAAAATGTGGCCCTAACTATTTGTTTTGTTTGAAAATCAGTTTTAATCCTTGAAATAAAATAAATGTTTACGCCGGAAACTAAAGAAGTATGAATACTGATGGCAATGATGCTTTGAAAATTGGTGAAGTATTAAAAATGAAGCTCTAAAAATGGAGATGGAGATGAGCATTCAAAACGAAGTGAGAGGGAAAATTCTTTAGTTCCCTGTCAATTTTGGCAGCCTTGTAGATCTCTTGGAAGGCTCAGTCCCTAGTTTTCCCTGTCCAAGTCGGTGAGACCGATGGGCTCGATGAGTCTCAAGGTTTGATAAAATCTGTGTCTTCTTAAATGTCTCCTTTTAGCGTCCTCTCCTAGTTTGAGGTGCTTTTGGATTATTATATACTGATGATGTGTACATTTATTTTTTAAATCACTAAACACCCTTTCTACACTTTCACACGGAAAAGACGGCTTTGTAGTTTGCAGAAAAAGCGGGTTGCTTCGGTCATAAAATTGCCCTTTTATGCATGAATGGTGTGGGTCAAGCAAAAAATGACGCCATCTGTAAAAAAGCGAAGTTCATCCATCAAATATCAGCGGAGACATCGTCTTTTAAAATACTTGATTTCCTTTTTTAGTTTCAATAAGTATACCGTATGCACATACAATGACAAGTCATTGATAAGTTACATAAATTGATCATTAATTAACGAATGTACGTTCCAGGTCTCCGCCAGTCAAACAAATATGCATAAATCTGCGAGGAAATACTCAGAGCATTCGCTGAAAAGTCTTCATGTAAACCCTATTTGGGCAATTTAAATTCGGATACATAACTGTTTTCTCACACGACGTATCTACAGGCTCATATGAAAAGTGTGCTTCAAGAATGGTAAGATGCATAAAACACATTCAACCAACGATTTCTCCGTAAAAAAATTAAATGGCGGCGGACATATCTAAACGCCGCATGGCGCTTGTGATACTTGTATAGTGTGACGACATCAGAATGCATAAATTTGAAGGGTCCATTGTGCTTAAAAATCGGTGCCCCAAGGTGGCCCTCAGCCGCGGCACCTCATAAAATAGACGAGAGAGAAGTCAATGACAGTTGCCTCCCGAACACGATTCAACTTGCACAGAGACGACCAATTTGCCAATTTTATGCCCGCTTGGCCAAGTTTCGCGATGTATTTTAGGACGGGGAGCAAATGCCGCGCGTATAGAGGTCGGCCGAGGATCGGCTAATCGAGAATAAATTATAAAAGCAGCCGGCATTATTCTTTCCGGTTAAATTTACCCAGGATCCCCAATCCTGGAGCCGGAGTGATCTGAGTTGTTTATTGATATCAGGCCTAAGAGCTCCGTGCCAAATTCGCTGTGCAGATTTATTTTTTTCCAGCGGTCCTCCTAAGGTTCCAACGCCTCCCTCGACCGTTTGGCATGTGCTATATTGTGATCTATCTCATTTTTATCGGGACGAAACTCCTCGTCTAGCCGATCTAAATTTAAGCCGAATAATCGCTCTTAATAAAGACTAAAATTGGAAAACGGCGATGGCAGTTGAATGTAAATTTTAAATAAGAATAAAGGATGGCGGGCGATAATGTCATGGAGCTCATTATTTTCTTCAATTAGAATGTGTTGCTTCAAAGAAAAATGACTTCAAAGTGATATCATAGTGGCTTTTACAGTCACATAAACTATCAGAAAGATCACTGATTACTACACTGGAAAAAAAAAAAAAAAAAAAAAAAAAAAAAAAAAAAAAAAAAAAAANAAAAAAAAAACATTGGATCTAGAGCCCAGACTCTTGAAAACAGTGACAAGAAAAAATACTCTTGATTCAATCGGATTTTTGCTTGAATCAAAACGAAATCCGATTAAATTAAGAGGCTTGGTTCTTGATTTGAGCTAGATTCTGATTGAATCAAGAGTACTTTTTCTTGTCGATGTTTTTAGGAGTCTGGACCCTAGATCCAATGTGTTTTTTTCCAGTGTATATAATTGGACTCTCGAATAGCTGGAGAGGGAATCAACTCACTGATTCGCCCGCATTTAACAGGGTAGGCAATGAGGGGGTCCTTCAAATTAAAATAGTGGTATCTCTATGGTTGTGCTACATGATGCTTTATTTAATTTCTTCATTGTGTATGCGCACGGACTGGTGAAAAACCAGATAGGCAGTAGGCAAATACCTGCCCTGACCTTTCGCTGTACACTGATTTTCAAATTATGCTCTTTCCAACTCGAACAATTTCACTGATTGAAAGGGATATTAATTGATTTTTGAATATGAGATTGGTCATTTCGGTAATTTTGCACCGGGAATAATTATCAATATTCCTCGCTAGAGGCAAAATAAATTGAGAGACAATGAGGCACGATAATAATAAATTGAGAGCCACATCTTTTTTGGAATACCGAAAAAGATGGTGGGAGAGGAAGAGTGAGGGGGAGAGAATGTAAAAATCAAACAATTCCATTTTGACAATCAACCTTTGAGGAGTTTTCAATGAAGCGATCTTTTTGGAACTTTCTTCTTCTCTCTTCATAATAATTCGATCTCAGTAAAATGTATTTGAATTTGTAGGTTTTTAACTTGCCAGTCCTCTCCGAAAGTCGTGGTCAATTAATTGAGCTTTTTTTTCATCCCCATTTTTGAGCAAAAAATAATTCTTCATACGTCTTTCATCCTAGTCCGCGTAAAATGTTTCAAGCCTAAACCATCCGTACCTCACTACTATGTGTTATGCGTTACGCTAATGATTGAAATGTACACGGTACGGTAAATTGGTAAATTTTACACGCACGCTAAACCGGGCGTCGAATTTTTCTACCCTGTCCTAAAGCAGGCAGATATGAAATGAAGCTTATCGTGCCTGTAATCTTATGATAATTCAACTTCCTGTTGCTACTTTTTAAAGTGAAGAAGGGGGTGAATCTTCTTTCGGAGGCACTTCTGGTGAACACGCGTGGGTGCACCGCACGCGTAGGGGCACAGAGACGCGGCTTATTATTTCTGGAAGAATATCTTCACGTTTCAAGAAATTACATTAAATTACGGGCCGTATAAAGAGGAGCGCTCAGTTTGTCGTCAAATGCCAGAATGTCGAGACAGGCGTTTACAGGAAACCGGAAACGGGATTCTGTCGTGAAAACGAGATGAAGCCTCGGAAGAATGACATGGCAAGCAGTAAAATAAGCGTGGCGTGCTTTGCGATATATCGATAGGTTTGCAATTTAAACCTATGGAAAAGGATCGATACGTAGGATGTTCGCGACGAATACCGTAGAATCGATTCTTAGCTATTGCTCCGAATGGGGAAATATCGATAATCGATCATTCACGCTTCGCCACTGATTGGGTTGCAACTCACTTAAGCGTAAGTAAAGTAAGCACGTAAGTGAGAGTTACTGCACTCGGAGGTGAATATTTCAATAAAACGGTTTTTCTCAATTTGGCGGGGAGAATATGTTGGTCTTTCAGTTTTCGACAGGGAACAATTTTACTTATTGATAGTACCCGAAAGAATAATTTGCAAATGGTTTAGCTCACTTTTGTGCCTAGCGAGGCGAAATAAAGCCGCCACCCCCCGGACAGATATCACAAGGTTGACAATGTCACAAGATTTGCGTTAGGCACTGTATTGCCAAACATATCAAAATTGTTCGATTTTTTACAGAAAAACTAATGCGCAGAATCTATTGATCCCAATTTTCCTTTGATAAAATACAAACTTGTTGAGTTGTATACATTTTCCTTGCAAAGTTTCAGGCAGTTTTTTTCGCATCTTAATTTAAGGGCCGTCTAAGTATGACTTAACGCACTTGCGGGAGGGGGGCGGGGGAATTTGAGCCACCGTTACGGTGTGTTACGATGGGGAGCGGGGGATGGGGGCAATCCCAGACTGCCCAGCGTAACGTAACAAATCTGAGCCAGGGGAGGGGAACTATGAAGAAACGTGCCAAAAATTGGAAATCTCACCCTTGCCGCCCCCGATTTTTTAGGGGGGGGGGGGGGGGGTCAAGCCAGCGTCACGTAATTCAAAGAGAGGGGCAGGGCCCGATTAAGGGGGTGGCCACATGGGCCGCAGCCCATGGCGGCAAAAATTTGCAATTTTTTAAAGTGTAGGTATAAAAAAATATCGGATTTATATAAACTAAATTACAAACGAGAAAAGGCGACAAAATCTCTCATTTCCTGAGAGTATAGTAATTTCTAATTTTGTCGTATCTTATTGTTAGTGATACAAGAGACAACACCCTCAATAAGTCGAGTTACGAGAGAAACCAAACACGCAATTTGGCCCACAACATACAACAACAGACTGCAAACACGCAGACGCAATTTGGACTTACAGAGAAATGATAACGAGGACTTGAGATGAAAAGGAGAAGCCCTCGGCGCGCCGCGCGGCGATCGGCATGTAACACATATTAGCGCCTACAAGACTGCACGAATACTTCAAGCATTGAATCAAACACAGTGCGGTCATTGCGGTCATCCGGTGAAACGGATAGCGCCTACAAGAATTGGATGAATACTTCACACACTGCGGTCAGCGTGAAACGCATAGCGTCTACAAGGCTGAGCGAATACTTCACGCATTGCGTCCAACGTGGTGCGGTCTGCGGGCGCGGCGGCGGAAGTTAAAATCATTGAACCACATGTATGTTTGTTCTGTCATAATTTTTTCGTTCATTTCTCATGAATGGGCTTTGTCCACACAGAGATAGGTTTACGGAACTTAACTTTCGCTCAAAGTTTCGTGAACTTTTGCTGGTAGTGTTGACAGGGCTTTCCCAAAAAATGTGTTCAACACAAGTGAATGCGTCTTATGCACCCCTCTCCCGCTGGCACGCCCATTTAATGGTTTTCATCGAGTTTCACAACGAATGTGAAGGGGGCGGCAAAATGTTTATAGGAGGCCCATGGGCGGCAAGTAGGTGAATCCGGCCCTGGAGAGGGGTGTAGGGCTGTGTTACGGGTGTGTTAAACAGGGGAGAGGAGGGGGGAAATCGGACAAAGTGCGTTACGTTATACTTGAACGTCCCCTTATCACTGAAAATTCTAAAGAAAACCATGCACAACCTTCCAAATTAAATTCTCTTTCAGGGGACATTTTGGGAACATTTAAATGTTCCTACGGCGTTTCTCGTGAGCATGGCAGTTGAGGTCAGGNATATTGATCAGACATACACAAATCTTGCGATTTTTTACGGATATTCGATGGTTCTTTTGGACTGGCATTGGAAACCATTTACTCGCCACCCCGTAACTCGGAAACGGTTCCTATACTCATCTTGAAATTTTTTCCTGAGTTTTCTGTTAATATAAGCTTCCATTTAAACCTTAGTCCGATGGCCGAATCGAATACCTAAAAAGGGGCCAAATTTTGGGAGGCTCTTTTAGGAACATTTGAATGTTCCTCCGGCGTTCGTTGTGAGCACGGCAGTTGAGGCCAGGCGTCTGGACGTCCAGAATGGCGGGCAGCCATGACGGATTCAAAATCCGGTGGAACGTCGCGTCGCCGCGCTGCCCCGGCCGCCGTAACATGTCATAACAGAATGGCGCCCGACCCGAGAGAGGAATTGTTTTCCCATGGACCGGGACCAGACCTACTGCCCGCGGCCGCCCGAGGACTTCCACCTCGAGCCCGATGCGATGTCTCCCTCCGGATCAGATCCAAGTAGTGTCCCTCGAGCTCCGATCGCCACATCTCGTCTCCTCTCGCACTTGAAACGCCTACTCTCCCATTCTAAGGAAAAACGCCGTATGAACCCTCAGGCGTTGCCTAATTTCCTTTGATAAAACACGAATTTCCAGGTATACTCATGAAAATTTTCCTTCGAATTTTTCAGATAATTTTGTTCGCAATTTTACCTGAAGGTCCTGAAAATTTCAAAGAAAAATATTCATACCTTTCCTCAAAAATAAACATTTTACTGAAGGAAATTTAGCATATCTCGAATGTTCTTATGGCGTTCTTCCTTAGCACGGCAGTACTAAAGTCATGAATGGCAACATTGTGTAGCACCGTTGCCGAATCGTCGTAAAAATCGAGAATGTTCCGAGCGTGGATGTAATGCCGGGCGGGAGATCTGGCGAGCGTGTGTGGTGTGCATCGCGGTGCCCAGATGCCTATCGCGGCGGTGAGTCCGGCCGCAAATTGAATTATAACTCGGGACTGCGCGACTCCTTCATACCAGTTTTCCCTCCGAAAACCCGGAGCATTCCTCGACGGATGGGGTTTAAATCAGAAGCCACTCGCCACCCAGAATGCCGCAGGTATTAAGCGAGCAACGAGGCTAGTTATAACGACATACAACAATGATAGAGACATCAACAGTGTACTGGTAGCGTACGCTTCAGCTCCGCCGGCAAAGCTCTGCTGCACTCCTGCTCGCCGTGTCTGTGTAGCACGCATCCGTCTCGGCAGAGTTTACACGGATAAGTCGTATTTTGTTCGGAGGCAACACTCGCAACATGTTGGGAAAACGAGCAACAATCGCATTTTGTTCGAGGTTGTTTTGTGTTGTGGGGCGGGGCTTATTTTCGCGCGCAAAATTTGGGAACCCCTACAGGAACATTGTTGTACAACAACTGCAACGTGCTGAGAGGAAAGTCGTTTTTATGTTGTTGCCCAAGAGAACGCTGTTTTCTAACCTAAAATTGGAATTTGATGGTTGTTTAGAATCACGCAAAAGAGACACGAAGAAGAAAATAAAAAACAGAAACAATTTGTTTTTTCGAACAAAATACGGGTTTAGCAATTTCCGTGTTTACTATTCACTGGAAAAAAGAGTCTCTTGGATCCAGAGTCCAGACTTTTAGAAAATTTGTCAAACTCTTCATTCATTTCGAATTTTTGCTTGAATCAAGAGCGCTGAGCCTCTTACTTAATTAAAGCTGATTTCTTTTTGATTCAAGCCAAAATCCGCTTGAATCAAAAATATTTTTTCTTGTGAATTTTTTTAGGAGTCTGGACTCTAGATTTAGGAGACTTTTTTCCAGTGTTAACTCGAGTTAGTTTTCATTTTGTTAGGTCAGCTAAACCGATTTGTTCGATCGATTGAATGTTTCGTTATCTAGATCAACCCCCAAATCCTGCCGAACCAACGCACTCTTCTTCTTCTCCATGCAACGCAGAGGTTGCGACTTGTGACTGGCCAGTGGCCACCGTATTGGACTGTTACCGATATGCGATGTAGGTTCAATCCTGGGGATTAGTGCCGGATTCTTAGGGAGTTTGCAAATTTTCAATTCAAAGATTCGGTCAATGTAACCCAAACAAACACCGACAAAAAAGTATTAACTGTGCGTTTAGGTTACTTTGTAACATCTGGTTGCATATACTACACTTTTGAAAAATACGGTTAGAGTTACAAAACTTGCTGCCATAGAGTCTGATTACCATATACTCGTATAATAGTCGCTTAAACCGTTCTTTTGTCGGTGCTTCCTTTATATCTTCTCATTCTCTCTTCAATAACAGCTTGTGTGCTTGTGTGGTGAAAATAGAGGAGGTTCTCTTTCCTTCGAATATTTCATGGAAATAAATATCTGTCTTGCCTAGGCTCATGAAAGTTATTTTATGAGAGAGAGAAAGGAAACAAAGAGAAAAATTGGTCCGGAATGACTAAAACGACGACGGACCCTCCATGTGAAAATCATCAGTGAAGTAAAATGCTTGAGACCAACAGCACAGTGAATCGCATGCGATCCAAAATGTAATTACTCAGGTAAAAATAAGTTCAAGGAAGCTCTAACCCTCCAATTTGCAGTTCTGGCAATGGATCGGCACTCTTCAATTACCTCGGTAAGTAATTCAGGATGAACAGATTTTAAATGCTGGTACAGTTTTAACGAGTGGGTTGGCGCTTAGTAGTTTTTTGTTCAAATCGCACAATTACCGAGGAGTCGAAACTCATTGAAGATTAAGAGCTTGCCCGAATTTAACGTGAGTTTACCCACGCCAGTGCTTGTACAGTGTTGTCGAGTGTGTTCAAAAATCAAAGTTCTGAAAATTATGCACCTTGAGGATCTTAAAGAGTAAAAATTTAAAATACTTTTCATGGTGTAATTAATCTTCCTCATTCTTAAAATATATTTAAGTGGCATATCGTTTCAGGTTACTCTAAGAATAGCGGAGTTTCCTTTGAAATTAAGAAAAATATTCTCAAAAGAATACTGAGATTTTTTCTTTTAAAAGATGTGCGGGATGTCGATGTCCTCGACACCGTTCTTCATGTATGTTCCCTGACAAAGAATGGAAATGTTGCATGTGTGAGGAATTTGCAATTTGACTGTTGATTCTTATGTAAAAGTTCGCGAGAAACACGATTGTGCTACTGGTCTTCTCTGAAATCAACTCCCAAGCTCAAAAAAAGCTCTCAAGGTGAGGCCAAAATGGAGGGGATATCCCACCCTACCCTGAGAGTCCACGTCTAGATCAAGACAAACTCTTCATGCAAAGATAGGGAGCAAATACATTAGCAGGGTTGCCGTGTTTTCATTTTGGAGTCCCCAAATAAAGTGGCAGCCATGTCAATGTATTATTTGCTTCTATCTTTGCATGGACAGTTTGTCTTGATGTAGACGTGGACTCTCAGGGTAGGGTGGGATATCCCCTCCATTTTGGCCTCAACTTGAGAGCTTTTTTTGAGCTTGGGAGTTTATTTCAGGAAAAACCAGTGGCACCATCGTGTTTCTCGCGAACTTTTACATAAGAATCAACAGTTAAAACGCAAATTCCTCACACATGCAACATCTCCATTGAACACTTTTTGCACGTGCAACCGATGGACAAGTCGACTACGGGGTTGGATTTTGGAATGGCATCGCCCAGATTTTGGGTAAGTACCAGCCCACCTTTTAGCTCTGGGTGCTGGTATTGTTAAGGTGTACTAAAAACCTAGATAAAACCATTTAACGTACCTCTCCAGGTATTAGGACGAAACCTCCCATCTTCGATGATAAATTAGCTATTTGGCAGCGCAGCTAATGTGGCGTGTGTCCGAGGCGGCTACCGAAAAAACGCGGCTGATTTAATTACCGAAGCGGCCCCGCCGAAAAACACCAGAAGCTCCCGCGCATGCATCACGGGTCGTCGCGGTGGTTTTGAGAAATGACCGTGTTGACCGTGGGCGTGTCTCTCAGTCTCAAGGCACGAGAATCGCCAACTGCAGAGGATGCGTGATTTGAGCACAATCAATCAACCCGTTGTTAATTTTCGAGGGTGCGCTGGACCAATGGTGCCGCAAGGAGGTCATGCTGGAAAGCGATGCAAAAACGAGGATTTGCGTATATTTTTAGGCAGAGTTAGGCGGTTATAGTTGTTAGGACGCGGAGGCTTCAAACCGTGGATGGACAAACGCGCCCACTGGTTGGCGATGATTGGAACTGGGTTCCTCATACACACTGGTAACTTCTGCCCAAGGGCAACTAATTTTCACGGAATGAGCCTTGAAGTGATATTTTAACGCGCTTTAAGGGTACGTTCTAAATGCTAGTTGAATGTTAGGCACGAATTTAATTTGCAAAATTGTACCTTGAACAGAGTTGCAATCGTCTAAAGAACGAGGCGTCTTACTTACACTGTATTTATTAAACCAGGAAAAAAAACACATTTATGTCCTTGAAATATAAAAGGCTAGAGGAAGGACATTACTATGTAAACTATAAGCAAGTGAGGACAAGATTTGCAGAGGAAATATACAAAACTGTTCGTGTGCTTCAAAACAGATTATTTGATTCGAGAAAACTCTTAACATCTTATTATTCATCTCATGCCTAGATACTTTAAGTATTGAGTTTTTTCAAAGGGAATTCTTTAGCGCTCCCTTCAAACCCTCCGATGAAAAATTAGAGTTTAATAGGGTTGGAGGCGGATCGTTATATTTACAAATTTGCTTCTACTTACCCTTCTTACTCCCCTTTTGCTTCCTATACTTAAAATTGTGAAAAAAGTTGTTTCAGAACTTAAAATTGTTTAATGAAGTTTAATATTTATAAAATGTGGATTCACTTTGTCTTGAGTCTCAATATTTGAATGGATTAATGTAAAAGTAAACGTTTACACGGAAGTGAGGATGTTTTGTATGATCATTAGTATCGTTCTAAATGATTAATAGCTCGCCAGCAGTGGAAAGTATTAAGAAGTAAAAATTTGACATGGGGGATGTGTAAGTATGCCACCAAGGTTCAATCCACTCTTGCGAAGTCAGTCCTTACGTATGACATTTTTGCGAGATTTATTAGAATTAGCGGTGACAAAAAAACTGTAAACAAGTATATTTTTGTGGAAAACGTAGTGCATTCTTCTTTATGATTCCACCTTGTGGACTCGTTTATGAGATGATGTTTTATCGGTAAAAAGAGAGAAGGATGTGGGAGAAATCAAAATACCGTTCTTTTAATTATTCGGCATACCGTAGAACTGCAGCGTTTCTCTCTTGAGCCGCGAATCTAAATGAATTATACGGCTTTGATTTTTTTGAAATTTAAGAGGAAGTTTTCCGCCGAAAACTCTACTACAATTGTTCAACTCGACTTAATGATAAGCACTCCTCTGAAAAAAGGTTTCACCATGGGGTGAGGTCTCTTTTTTCCGTAGACGATCCACACATTTCATGGCAGTGTCTTCAGCTGACATAAATGAGGGGCTTAGAAGACAAGGCGCATGCGTGCAGTTTTTGAAAAAATTGAGATATTAATTCTATCAGGTAAAACCAGTCTTTTTGTCAATTTTCAAGCATCGAAAAGTCATAATTTGAAGTTTTTTTCCACCGTTAGGATCCATTTAATTTCAAAACTTCAATCATGTATTTCTCGAAATAGCAAAAACTGCAAATATGCATCTTGTTCTCCAAGCCCCTGAAATATGAAAAAAAAAAAAAAAATGCTCTCGTGGACTTGGAAAAGGTCTTTTGCCGTCTCAATATGTTTGGTACTATCCAAATTGTCATTTACATGGCCAAATATTTTTCAGGTACACTAGTTATTTCAACAGAAACCATGCAAACAATTAGCACCTTAATACATCAATCCACATTTCAGTCCATCTGGAATAACTGTGATATCAGGATACCTGCGTTTCTCTTAACTTTATGAGTGCAGAACGGAGAAGTAGTTTTCTATGGCTCAACGGTCTTCAACTTCAAGATGATTGGCAGCTGATTTGGCAACCCGATAAAGCAAGATTCTGTCGTAATGAGTGTGACACAGTACCACTCGAGGAGTCAGTTGTCTCATTTTTATCCAATGAGAGCATAGTTTGGATTGGAGAAACGGTAGTAAGTCCGGAAAAAAATGAAAAATGCGGTTCATATCCAGAAGGTCTGGTCGTGTATTTAAATGAACTGCTTTCTCGAATCATGACGGGGGCGTCTGAGGCGCCTTGTCAGATTGCTTTAAAATACTCTGCAATGTAAAACTATTCTAGTACTGTAAGGGCTCTGCACCGAGTACAATATTGATGAACTAGTACAAGTTACAACTTATGACAGAGAGTTGTAAAATGGCTGCTGGATTAACTACGGAAGAAGTTTAAAAAATCAGCCTCATAGTCCAGTCAATTTAGCTCTAAATAAGGGTCATCTGGGAAAATCCATATATAGAAGGTTTTTTTGCGGAAACATGTTGCATTAGGCTACCAGAACAACATATCAAAAGTTTACCAAAATCGGCCGTCCGCTAAGGCCGCCATCTTGAAAAAAGGGGGGCGGGGGGCCAAAATACGCCGCCGGCGACCGGTTTTTAGCTTATATCTTGAAAAATATCGATCCTACGGAAAAATGTCACCGAACCTTTTAAAAAGATCATAAAATTTCCTATTAGAAACACTATACATTTATCAAGTTGCGACTTCTGGTTCGTGAGATATGGCGGTAGTTTCCTGCGGCTAGGAAAGTCAAATCTTGCGAGAAATCACGTTTTTTCAACAAAATCTGTAATTATCTTAAAAACGGCGAGTCTGAGGCAAAAAAGTGTTCTCACCGGAATGAAAGAGCATGAAATTTCCATGCTTAAAATGCTTATGAATTCACTAGGGGGTCCGCCCCCGGAGCGCTATGCGGTCCGAACCAACGGCGGCTACTACGCGGTGAGGCTCGGCTTGGCCGCGCCATGCATTGTTGCGGTCCAAGATGAAACGGCT
This sequence comes from Bemisia tabaci, assembly GCF_001854935.1. NCBI lineage: Eukaryota > Metazoa > Arthropoda > Insecta > Hemiptera > Aleyrodidae > Bemisia > Bemisia tabaci. The sequence continues at coordinate 2,723,331 of NW_017551483.1, forward strand.
TCACTTTTTTGGTAGATTTACCGCGAGGGTAAGTCATATTATCCATTTAAATATGTGCTAATTTCCTTTCATCATGAACCCCCCCCCCCCCCCCCCCCTTTAGGTCATGCATGTTGTATAGTTAACAAATGTCAACGGTCGCGCTTGAAGATAATGTTATTATTTTATGCTTTCTTATTCAAATTAAATTTGTCAAACAACAAATCTTCTTTTTTCAAAGTAACTAAAAGGAAATGAATTAATACAAAATATAGAAAGAGGGAGTTTAAATTCATCCTCTGCTTCCTCTTCGATGAGTGTTTCTGCTTGATTGCTGCATCCCAAGCCGGAACAATGTAGACAAATGTCACTGCATGGTAGACCAGCTCTCTTACAAGAGCAGCGGTTACTACAGCCTTTCGAACATGTACATGAGATGATTTGTAAAAGTTCTTGGGGGGGGGGGGGGGGTCAGGCGGGTTGAGCATAGGCACAAGGAGAAGCCTGAGTTCCGAAGATTTCCACCCCCATTCTTTGGGATTCCGTTTTCTTCCTCTCTAGAGTTGAACTTGATAATATACACGAAGGAAGTGTTGTTTGCACGCATCTGAAGTTGGAGGCATCGTTTGCAGTTTCACCTCAGTTTTTGCCTTGCCAAAGCACGATTCAAACATTGAAATCTGCATTTGTTCAAAGCAGTAACTGATTTTTCAGCACCATACAGCAAAAGAACGAGTTGCTCACCCGCTTGACAAAGCTCATCTTGAGTGCAGTCGGTTTCATCAAATTTCTCAGCAATACAAGAGACTTTGCCACATTTTTCCAACAGTTTAATAAATTTGCCTTTGCCCTTGCCACGAAATGCTGAAGTAGTATCACATCCACTGACGACATGGATAAACAGATGCTCTTCTTCAAATTTACATTCGATGTTCGCAATTGATTTGAGCTAAAAATTTGGGCTGCATATTTGCCCTTACTTGGTTTGAGTAATAGGACGTTGCTTGACGCAGGCGTCAAAGCTATCATTAGAACAAGGAGGTCAGTGTCTTCACCAACGATTAGAGTACCTATATTGAGAGAGTATGGCCACCGGTGTTACCACCTCTGATTGGCTGAGCCATCTTAGGCTGAATGGAGCCCTTGGGACCCAAAAATGGCGGACGCCATAAATTAATGTGATGCAAAATGACTCAAATTGTAGTTTTCTTTGCTTATCGTAACGAGAAATTTACCCGAATGCACTATTGCGATTCTTTACATATTTTTAAGGCTAATCGTGTGCAATTTTTGAGAAAAATTATCTTAGATGTAGTTAGGTTGGCAGCAAGTGCGGTTGGTGAAAACCGTCAAAAGCTGGCAATGACCCCCCTCCTATCCACAAAAGCCAAAACAAAGCACCGCCATTTTTGGGTCCTAAAAGTCTCTCCATGGGGCCCAGTGGCCATACTCTCTCAATATAGGTACTCTACCAACGATAACAACTTGTTTCTTCGTTCCTCTCGGCAGACTAAGAGCTTCATTTACAATGAGAGTATCCGCATCGTCCTCTGCTTGAGATACATTAACTTTTGACTCCCTGTAGAAAAGTGTTTCGATAGCAAGCAAATCAAAGGCGCCTTATTCTTTTCATTATAGATAGAAGCAAGTCCTTGGCCACGGATAGAGGAGTGTCCTCACAAAAAATTAAGGCAGGACATTTCTCAAAGCTATAACGTCGTCACCTTTCAACGCTTTTTGTAGAATCTGTTGCGCTTTTTGTTCGTATCCATCAAAAACAATTGAACCTTCAAGACCATCATGCTTTTCAACACATAGGTATTAATAAACGATTCCACCGCTTAAGGTAATAAACGAAGAAATGCTTGTCTTATTCCTATTTCTATATTTTGTATTAATTCATTTCCTTTTAGTTACTTTGAAACAGGAGGATTTCTCGACAAATTTAATTCGAATAAGAAATCATAAAATAATAACATTATCCTCAAGCGCGACCGTTGACATTTGTTAACTATACAACATGCATGACCTAAAGGGGGAGGAGGGGGGGGGGGTTCATGATGAAAGGAAATTAGCACATATTTAAATGGATAATATGACTTACCCTCGCGGTAAATCTACCAAAAAAGGGAAGCCGTTTCATCTTGGACCGCAACAATGCATGGCGCGGCCAAGCCGAGCCTCACCGCGTAGTAGTCATCGTTGGTTCGGACCGCATAGCGCTCCAGAGGCGGACCCCCTAGTGAATTCATAAGCATTTTAAGCATGGAAATTTCATGCTCTTTCATTCCGGTGAGAACACTTTTTTGCCTCAGACTCGCCGTTTTTAAGATAATTACAGATTTTGTTGAAAAAACGTGATTTCTCGCAAGATTTGACTTTCCTAGCCGCAGGAAACTACCGCCATATCTCACGAACCAGAAGTCGCAACTTGATAAATGTATAGTGTTTCTAATAGGAAATTTTATGATCTTTTTAAAAGGTTCGGTGACATTTTTCCGTAGGATCGATATTTTTCATGATATAAGCTAAAAACCGGTCGCCGGCGGCGTATTTTGGCCCCCCGCCCCCCTTTTTTCAAGATGGCGGCCTTAGCGGACGGCCGATTTTGGTAAACTTTTGATGTGTTGTTCTGGTAGCCTAATGCAACATGTTTCCGCAAAAAAACCTTCTATATATAGATTTTCCCAGAAAAATGCTAGAATGACTGGACTATCAGTTGGAGGAAAAAAGCAGAATGGTATATTATTTGTCAGTGGTTTCCTTCGTGTCATAAGGAAATTGACGGGGAAAAAGATAGAAAATCTCTAAAAAAAAGTGTATGAACTAGAGTTCAGATGCTTGTTAGCAAGTGTTGATTTGTCAAACAAATCTGTCAATGCGAGGAAAATCCGCCTTTTGACAGATTGACAGTGAACTTTTAACTCCTTCGACCGTCAGTTTTATACCACAGCAGATGTAACTAAGTTATTTACCAATGTGTTCAGAGAAGATATCAAAGTATTCAACTTGCAAATGTATGATCTTTCAGTCGTTTTTAAGATTTTTTTTAATACAGTTTAGCGCCTCCTCCATAAAGCAACTGAGCGTATAACTAAGGTGAGGGACAAAGCCTAAGGTAGGCTGTAGAATCAACTGAGAAGAAAGAGAAGAAGAAGAAGAAGAAGAAGAAGAAGAAGAAGAAGAAGAAGAAGAAGAAGAAGGAGCAAAGACGAAGAAGAAAAGACGAAGAAGCAAAGAAGAAGAAACAAAGAAGAAGATGAAGAAGCAAAGAAGAAGACACGAAGAAGAAGAGGCAAAGAACAAGAAGAAGCAGCAAAGAAGAAGAGGCAAAGAAGAAGAAGAAGCAGCAAAGAAGAAGAAGCAAAGAAGAAGAAGAAGAGGAATGAAAAGAAATAATACGAAAAATGAAACTTTCATGAGGAATATAACCTGGATAACCCGCTTAACGTAAGGTAACTTTGCGTCACATCCCTGGTGAAGCTCTCTTGTAAAATTATCGGCAATTTTCTGTGAAAGAAGACCCGGCAACTACTTGAAGAAACTCTTACGAACTCATTACAGACGGACTATTGGACGGACCTATTATTGCTGCGAACATTGATGCAAGGATCCACGACATGTCAACGGAATGCCAATGGCCAATGGCATGTCCCGTGAACGTAAATCTTTCACTGTCCGATGACTCGAATCATCTTAGCCCGCGGTCGCTTCTCATCCACAATTCAATCCAATCGCTCCGACTCTGACCTCATGCCGTAACATGTATTAGGCAAAAGAAATTCCCTGACAGGGAACTATAACTAACTTTACGGTTGTTTTCTAATTTATATTGCACAAAGAAAGACTTCGGTCGCCAGGATTCAATTCTGCTTCATATGGGACACCGAAATGCCGAAGTGTTCCTATTCAGGTAACTGAAGTTTTCAGTCACAAAAACCGAAATCTCTATTCGGTTCGTGCAAGATTGCCATCGCTGACAGAAACTTCACTCAAAATAAATCGATGACCAAAGTGCAAAATCACGTATCTCCGTTCGTGACGTCGCAGACTTCCTGTCATACTATATTTTTTATTTGGAAAACTGTTCAGTGTCATTTCTCTTCAACGTCGACCTTGAATTTTCTTCGATGTTGGGAAAATATTTTGTAAAAACATCTAGCTATAAAGTTGACTCGTTTCCCTTCGAAAAAGTAAAATATGAGAGCGGAAATTTTTAAATGCTGCAATGCAGTTACGAGGATTTGCATTTCGACCATCGATACGTATCCATTGAAAAAAAATTACGGTGTATTTACTAAGAAAAGGGTAAAATTACCAAGAATTCAGGGTTCTATTTGATCCCAGTTTTTTCTTGGTAAAATTACCATTTATGGAATTGGTAATTTTACCAAGAATCTCGGTAAAATTATTGAACTTTCTCGGTAATTTTACTGGACCTTGGTAAAAACGCCAATATGTTTTATCGACTGTGGTAGAATTACCGAGATAAAATGCGGCAAAGTTACCAGGAATTGATTACCAATAAGAGTGGTATTCTTACCTGAAAAAAACAGTAAAGATACCGGTTTTTAGATAAGCTTACCAGTCTGTCTTGGTAAAATTGCCAATAATTGGTAAAAAAAGTGAGATGGTAAAGGTACCAACGGACCTTCGTAAAAACGCCGAGAATTTTTTTTCAGTGTCGAAATGCAGGCTACACGTCTATGTATCCGTTACACGTTGCTTTTATTATGTCGATGACTTTAGCTGATCACCCCGGAGCGAGTCGATAATAAAGTCCTCTCGAAGATATGGAACCGCAGCCTAAAACTGAGTGACAAAGCCATCGGTCAGTCATGAGCGGGAGGAGACATTGAACTTGGAGTCGGAGACGGGCTTGAGGTCGAATGCAGACGTCCAGACTGTCAAGGCCCCCGAGGCCCCGAGGTAGCTGGAGCCACGGCCGCGACACGTCATGCGTCAGGGCGGCGCGAGGCGTCAGAAATCGGACACACCTGACATATTACGATCGATGATCCTGGCCGGAGGCGGGGGGCGCCGGTCGCCGAAACGGATGCCTCGCCCGCGGACCAATCGGAGCGCACCAATGGAGCGGTGACCAATCGGAGGCCCGGACACGGTCCACGGCGCCGCCACTCCCGGCCTGTCCGAGGCCCCGTCCAAATCTAACCGACGTGAGAACGTGTTGTCGATTCATCCTCAAACTTTTCAATTTTGGTTCGAAGTACTGCCGTGCTAAGGAAGAACGCCGTATGAACATTGAAGAGTTGTCGAATTCCCCTTGATAAAACATATATTTTTGACGAGATTTGTGCATATTTTCCCCTAAATTTGCATATATTCTAAATTTAATTGCGCATGAAATTGTCTTAAAATTTCGGGAAGAAATATTCGTAATTTTCCTAGTAAATTCGGTTTTTATAGAAGGAAATTTGGCAACGTCTGAAGGCTCATACGGCGTTCTTCCTTAGCACGGCAGAGTATGTGGATTATCTGGCAATCGCTCGTTAAATTGGCAACTGGTATTCAGCGACGACTGCCAAACCGCCAAACCGCTAAACCGCAGCCGCGCAGGAGGAGGCGATTTTCAGATGCGTAGGAAAATTGCATTCGTTAGTTTATGAAAATCCTATGGTTTCTTACTGAAAATTTCTCAAGTTTAGAGGGATATCGCGAAGGATTTTCAGAAAATCCGTCGTAATTGAATCGCACCGTGAATGAGTTATGCACAAGTTCAAAGTTAAGTCATCAGTGTATACATAAGTGCGGCAAAAAGGAAAGGTTGACGCAGCTACCATTAGAATGGGAATCGCGACCCTAGTGTAATCTCTTCATTTTCTCAGAATGTGTTGGTGCCAAAATGCCAAGTTTTTTTTAAACCAGCCCCCCCCCGCCCCCCTCTCCGGGCTCCTCAGGAGAGAGATGAACAAGGGGGTCAAAGAAAAAATAATTTTGGGGCATAGCTTTTAAACCATCGCAGATTCCAACTTAAACCTCTTCTAAAATGGCAAAACTCAAGAAGACCTTCCTATAAAGCACACGAGTTGTTAATTATATGCAGTCAATTATATGCAGTCAATTTTAGACAGAGTTTTGGCTCCTGGAATAACTGAATTAATTTTGGTTTTTAATTTTTTTCAAGGCCAGGGCTGGATTTACTTACTTGCCGCCTTGGGCCACCTGTATTTCGCCGCCCCCTTCTCATTCATTTTGAAACATCAATAAAAACCATCAAGTGAACGCGCCGGAGGGGGAGGGGTGCTATGACGCGTTTACTCGTGTTGGACACATTTTTTGCCAAAGCTCTGTCAACACTACTGGCTAAAGTTCACGGAATTTGGCGCGAAAGGTAAGTTCCGTAGACCTATCTCCGTGCGGACAAGGCCTTCCATTTGTATGAAATGAACGAAAAAATTATAAAAGAACAAACATAAATGAATAGTTTAATAATTTTAACTTCCGCCGCCGCTCCGCGCTGACCGCACTGTGTTTGTTGCAATGCGTGAAGTATTCTTACGGTCTTGAATGCGCTATGCGTTTCACGCCGACCGCTGCTACACGGCGTGCACGTACTGTATAAGACGCAATGCGTGAAGTATTCATGCAGTCTTGTAGGCGCTATGCGTTTCATGCCGCTCACTGCTGACCTCAGCGACCGCGCTGTTTTAGACGCAATGCGTGAAGTATTCATGCAGTCTTGTAGGCGCTAATATGTCTTACATGCCGACCACCGCGCCGAGGGTTTCTCCTTTTCATCTCAAGTTCTCGTCATCATTGCTCTCATGCGTCGCGCCGTTCCAGGCCAAATTCCGCGTTCGGTTTCTCTCTTAGTCTTAACTCGACTAATTAAAGGTGCTGTCTATTGTATCACAGAAATACGACAAAATTAGAGATTTACTCTCGGGAAATGAGAGATTTGGTCACCTTTTTTCGTTTGTAATTTTTGTTCTGAATCCGATTTTTCTTTATAGCCTAGACTACATTTAAAAAAATTGCAATAGCCCCCTAAATTTGCCGCCATGGGCCGCGGCCCATGTGGCCACCCCCTATACCCGGCCCTGTTCAAGACTTTAGGTTTCGCTAGTTGAGCCATTGAGTGAGATTAAAACGAACCAAATTGCGCGTTCAGGGAGTGATTAATTGTGGGGTTATGGTTCTTCAAAGTTGCTGCTGCACTATCGAGTGGGTTCCAGATTTCCGTAATACTTGTTTCACTGTGATTGTCATAATTTGTTAACCTTGTACCGCATTTTCACCATTTGATAAGCACACAAACAATGAATGAGTTGCCGGAAATAGGAAAGATTTGACTGAATATATTGTGACAGTTACAGTTACATTCATTTGTTCTTCTTCCTTTAAATCTTATGAATTGGTTGATAATTCAGATTCTAATCATACATCACACACAATATACTGAAATCAATAAAAACTTGCTTCAGCGTTTTGAATAAAAAGGTCTACAAGAATTCGGTTCTGAAAACAGTAAATTTCGGACAGCACGCAGCGCACAGAAGTTCTAAAATTACCAGATCTAAAGAGTATAATGTATGTTTATTTCAATAAATAAAAAAAAAGCCTCTAGATTTGATTTTGGAAGTTTCCGCTTTCATAGAGATACGAGGCCGCTCATTGAATACGTAACGCTCTAGCACTGCCATGCTAAGGAAAAACGCCGTATAAACTTTCGGGAGTTACCAAATTTTTATTGATAAAACCTGTACTTACGAAAAAATTCATGCATATTTTTCCTTGAAATTTTCAGATTTTCTAGATTAAATTGCGCACAAAATTGTCTGACAATTTTGAAAAATAATATTCGCAATTTTCCCAGTAATTTCGGGGTTTATCAGAGGAAACTTGGAAGGTTCATACGGCGTTTTTCCTTAGCACGGCAAAGCAGGAGGACGGTTAGACAAGAGCTATTTTGTTATTACTTTATAAATAATACGGGCCTACGTCAAAAAACCGTTACAAGGGGAAGGGGGACCCAAAAATCCGAAATTTAGCGTTCCATATCTTATGGAGAGCCCCAACCTGTAGCCGAGCTGGGATGCAGACATCCAATAAGCAGTAGAACATGTAGTTCCGAGCCACTGCGCGGCACAGGTGCAGTCCAATAACCCTTGGACGTCGACGTCGGGCGGCGGCGCGGGCGCACTCATCAAGTTGGAGCTCCTTGTGTCATTCACTTGGATTTGATATGCATCATGCCGTGTTAGCTGCTCCTGCACTTGTGAACCCCCGACGGACTGGGACTCGGGATCAGATCTTCGGATCGGGAATCTGACATCGAACCCGAAATCGAAATCGATGAGCTCCACCAAGACCGTCGTCCACCTCTTCTCCATCATCCCAGCGACAGGATTATCTCTCCCCTCCTGCCTTGAGACTCTCCGAGTGCGAGGACCTGAGAGGATGTTCTTGTCCGTCGCATCTACGTGACCAGCTACAATAGCGTTAGGCAGAAATAACCACTTTTGGTTTTCTTTGCTCTCTGAAAGCATGATTTGCCGGGTGGAGACCAGCAGGCTGATTGTTGAAATTGGTAGACACAGCTATAGACATGCAAAGAAGACAAAAGGGATGTATAGGGATCCTATTGGTGGAAGCGGTCGGTTGCAATGGACAAAGAAGGTAGATAATAGACTAATTAACGACAACCCACGAGAGAGCAAATGTGACGAAACTCCGCGCGCAACTATTCGTGCATTAAAGCCGCTCATATTGCCATCACGCTTGTTGAAGGCGAATTCCACAGGATGAGTGATACGCAATGAAGAGTGCGATCAACGTTAATTTGGTGATAAACAGGTAATGTCAAAAGTGTCGAAAAAGTGCGTTACATTATTGACGAATGTTCCCTTAAAGGTGTCTGTATAGAAATCCTACGCCTTCATAAATTAGGCTAACGTTAAGTTGACCTGTTTAAGTCAGAACATGTGAGTAACTGTTTTACATACTAAATTTGTATAAGGATCAAAATAAAAATTGCATTAAGCTATATAGTGTTTTCATTCACTAATCGTGGATCAAGCGTAGCTCAATGTCACTCGAAAGAGAATCGTGTACCGACGGGTTGAAAGATACTCAAAGTGCAAACAAGTATCCATCAGTGGCGAGGCGCGAACGATCGATTATCGATATTTCTCCATTTGAAACTGTGATAAATAATCGATTATTAAGGCGTCCGTTGCGAACACCCTATTCATCGATCCTTTTCCAAATGTTCAAATGGCAGATCAATCGATATATCGCAAAGCACGCCATGTCACTGGTATCTGTGGCTGCCGGTTGATCTTCCCACCGATCATCGACCGAATATTCTCACCGAATCACCCGGAGGATTGACAGGACCGGAGATAAGGCTCTTGCAATTGATAGTTATTAAGACCCGTGCGTTCCCGGTTTGGGAGTGTTGGGACAGGTAACTCGATAAGGATGGGACTAATTTAAGGACGCGCACGATGCTTGACTGTGTGAGAACTCAACCACCTCCACCGCGGATGCATGTACGAAATCCTGTGTCTCATACCGAAACCCGGGTATCGGACACCTTTGGGTTCCTTCGTCAGGTAGGAGGGTTGATTTTACTCGTCCCGTTTCTCTGTCGGCGTTTTATAATCAGAGGGAGATTTGTTTTTTGTCAACCTGCACCCATGTTTTTCTTGTCTCTTAGTTTCATCGTTTGTTCTTCTTCAGAAAGAAGAAACGGAGAACTAATTACTGAAACTGTGATCAGGTATTTTTGTAGGTGTGTGTCAAGCATTTAATCATAGATCAGTAACCTCTATGTTTACAATGCACCTGATCCCCACGGTTAATTTGTTGACATAGCTAGAAAAATGAATGCGGAATACAAAGAAGTACATAATACGCTTTGATAAAGAGTTGGAAATGGTTCTTAGTGCCAAACTTTTTGTGACATCCCTTCTCTCCAACAATACCAAAAACTTGAAGTTTCGTTTTGTGGCACCAACGTCTTTTTCCCCATAAATGGTCACATTCAGAATAACTGATATCTTGAATGAAAACTTTCCTGGATAGAACAATGAGAATAAGGCTCAAAGTAAGGCAAAAAAAAAAAAGAAAACTGGATGGCATACGGAGCCTCTTTTCTTCGTTTTTTCGTGTGAATCACGTAGATGAGTGTATGTAATGGAATGAAAAGAAATTGGTCGGTAACATTTAGAGCGAGCGGTAAATAAATAGACTCAATTTGAAATTACCGCAGAGATGGAACAGGAATTGGCAAAGCTACGGCGGGAGGGGGAATAAAAGGGTGGGGGTGGGAGCCAGGATGCTGCTGAAAGTGGGGGTGGAGGGGGAGGAGGAGACGATGGAATTATCTTCGGATGCGACCTTGGCGCATTCTTTTGCAAGTTCTCATGGTGCTTCGGCCGTTCCTCTACTGTTCCTCCACTCTTTACTCAAGTCCCGAGTCCAATAGAACTCAAGTTGCCAAATTCCTCGCAATTTCCTGCAAAATATTTGTGCTAGAGAAATGGATATGAGCCTCGTGAAAAACAACCGTAGAAAAAATGATTTAATACATTTCTAGGAATTCTAGTAACTTAATGGAGTCGATTCTTAATAGCTGTTCCGAATATCAATTTGTAAAAAATATATAACCTTATACCGTCACCGTCACCGCCAATCTTTAGATTCCAAACGATGATGACCAAGAAAGTACATAAGAGCGTTCTTCCGCAAAAATAAGTGACCTAATGCAAAAACTAAGTCAGACACGTGCTTTACAAACGACGGGTCCCAACAATTGTAATAATAAATCACTCTGGATAATTTGAATTAATAGGTTGGCAGCCGTTTTTGGACCTGAAAGCTCCACGATCTATCCTCAACATTTACAACATATCCGATTCCGTGCCCACCCAATATGGGTCCTCTAGTCCAGGCTGCGAAAGTCGGCAGATAACGCCTAATTTTCGCAAGGTTACAATTTGTCATCTAAAATAATCTTGAGACGCCAATAGTTTGATGGAAGGGTTGACCATTTCAAGGAGGTGCAAACCAGTGTCACGGGGGCGTCACGTAGGATGGGAAGTAAAAACAAAGATGATTTTAAGTGTTATGTCGTCACCTTCCGGCTGAAGTATCGCAAGCGCCATGCGACGTTTAAAAATTTCCGCCGTCATTTTATTTTTTTACGGAGAAATTGTTGGTTGAATCTGTTTGAAAATTTCACAAAATTTTATCGGCAACGCAGAGAAAATTTAGTGAAATTTTCGAACAGCTTTGTTGTACAATTTCTCTGTAAAAGAATAATATAGTGGCGGAATTTTTTAAATGTCGCTTGGCGCTTGCAATACTTTAGCCGGAAGGTGACGACACAACAATTAAAATCGCTACTTTTTTTAACTCCCATCCCCCCATAACGCCCCCTTAACACTGGTCTGCGCTTGTGATACTTTGGCCGGAAGGTGATGATGTTTAATGAGCGGTCTCTAGGGAGCTCTCCAAAGTCAAACTTGGCAAGGGGGGTGCCGTACACCCCAGAACCACGGCGTAGCCATTCAATAAATTACCATACCTGGGATTTGTCCGCTGCGAGGCTCCTCTCCCTTTGAGTGCTAAAAAAAGCCGGGGGTCCGCAATATCGATGACGCGGCCGGCGGCGTGGCGGTGCTGTGGGTAACGAGATCTTCAATTCATCATTCATCAAACGGGCCAAGATCGGTGGTGGCAGTCGGCCAAATTGCTCCCCCTCCCCCCACCCCGGCCCTCCGACGACCCGGTCGGAGACACCCGAAAAGCGAGCTGATGACATCCAGCTGATTTCTTAACTAGACCGCTGAGCCCGTCGCGTCGCGTCCACTTAGTTCAAGGGCTCGCTCGGAGGTCTTGCGAAATTAATTGGAAAGCAGGAAAAGACAAATTGATATGTTGCCGCACGAATTGCGGCTCTTTTAATCCGAATACGGCTTCGTTCCGTCTTCACCTCTCGCGTTTCCCGATTTATAATGGTCCCGCGGCTTTCATTTCAGGCGGACCGGTGCTTTGCGATACGCCAATTGATTTGCCGTTTAAACCTATGGGAAAGGATCGAGAAACAGAGTGTTCGCAACGAACCCCGTAATAATCGATTCTTTACCATGGATTCAAATGGGGAATTATCGATGATCGATCGATCAAGCCTCGCCACTGGTTAGAAATCTCGAAACGAAATCCGAAATGGATTTAACTTCGGTGCCTTTTTTGCCCCCCTCCCTCCCCCCCCAAAAAAAAAAAACCCCGAGTAATGTGAGTAAGGAGTGAAATTCGCCCCGTAAAAGCAGAGTTCACTCCACAATAAGAAGGTAGATAACGTTCTGCGCTAATGTAACTCGGGGAAAATCGGGGCTTCGGTGGAAAACCTACCGCCGCGCCGTGGGAAAAACACACTGAGATTTTGAGCACTGTACAAAATACTGCAAAAGGAAATTTACAACAAATATCTGGTGGCACGAGTCCCGAGCATCTCTAAAGAAGTGAGAGGAGTGAATGCGCCTTCAATTTTGAAGAACGCAACCCGCATATCCGTGGAACACGAATATTTGCATCAAGCCACTGCAGTCAGCTCAGTTTAGTCTTTGAGAGGCCGAATCGCCTTCAATTTTTGGATATGCAACAAGCGCATCCGAGTTGCTAAACATGTACGCAACGTTTTAATAAATTCATACATTTTTGTTTGAAAATTTAGATAAAAGTAAAAAAAAGTGGTAAAATTTATTTACATGACCTGTAAATTATTTTGATAATTTTAAGATTCATACAAAATCTCTTGAAAAATTCGTCATAGTTTGCGGACTGGACAACAGGGTTGACCAAAAAAATTGCTCAGTGTCTGGACTAAGCAATTCCGCCAACGGGGTGTAAAATATATGTGCTGTACGATAACCTCCGACATGTTTGCGAGAGCTCCTATTGTTAGTTTTTTTTCTTGGTAAATATCACTGATCAATTCTCGATTGCCTCGTACGTTTGTAGTCGAAGAACTCATCAAGGTGTGTCAATGAACTTTCAGCTGAATACTTCACTTCACCTGCTTGAAATATTTGCGATGTCAATTTTGTGAGCCAGTACAATGAAATCTTGATAAATTGTTTCGTAGAAAATTGAGGAAACGAATTCCGGAACCAATATTGACAGGCTACTGATTCAAACGTTCTGCGTACTAGTTCTATTTTTCATGACAGGGCGTAATTTAATCAAAAAGTATTTTTCAAAACATGTTTGAACGTTTCCAGTTTTACATAGATCAAAATTAAGTACCTGACGCTAATACAACGAACTTGGCTCGTTGACCTAAAAATCAAAGATTTAGCAGTTAAGGTGCCGACAGCTTCTTTCAACATAAATCTCAGGAGAAATTTGAATTTTTGATGACTCAATGGACTCTCATATCTCGCTCGCTAATTCGCAAAAATATGGTAGCTATGTAACCTGCTTTTCTTGTGGTTTTACCGGTTTCCGTTCGGTTTTTTATTTCTGTTCTCCTCGAGTTGCTTTTTAGAAGAAAAAAAAATAATCTACCCATTCAGTATAACAGAAAAGAGCAATAACTCACGGAGGGTAATGCTCTTTTCATGGGATTTCTGGTTTATTTACCTCTATGAATTACAAGTAAGCAATATGTACATATTTTTACAGATCGCAAATGGACATGCAACTTGCAATGAAAAACATCTGTACTTTTCATCGGAATTAGTGTAAGCGTGATACAAACTTACTGTTAATTGTGTGGGACTCTCGTATATTTGTTAAAAAAAATGTCATGCGTTTTGGTTAATACAATGAAAAGGATCCTTCCAAAAAAATTTACTGGAATGGCACCAACCAAGTTGCATGACCAAAAGTATGTTTTGTAAATACAACAAAATGTTGAAGTCATGACTATTAATACAAAATTACACGAGGACTACAAAGAATTTAGCTGATAGAAGATGTAGTATGCATGCTAAAACCATTTCTGACGGTAAAAATAAACAAATGTGAAATTTTTTTATGACAAATTCAATAAATAAATAAATAAATAAATAAATAAATAAATAAATAAATAAATACCATACTTACTTCTCTTTACTGTGAAAAAAAGGCGAAAAATGTCGTACAACGTCTTACATTATTCGGAGATGGTTTGAAATAATCGAAGTTTTTTTTTTTTTTTCGTTGCCATTGGTTCATGGGAAGATGCAGACACTTCACATCACTTACAATTAGTAACAATTAGTTAGAGAACACCTTCGCATCTTCGATCTTCGTGGCCAAAGTGTCGCCGTTACGTCTCTTGCGGGGTCAGTGTTGTACGGCAGGTGAAGGTGGACAGGTAAACTGCAAACTGCGATTTGCTGCGACTCATCACCGTACTGTCCTCCACGCTAATTTTTAGCACTCACAATCAATCGTGGATAGGCAAAGTATACATATATTCTGCTACCGCTTTTCTGTTGGAAATTTAAAACTCTCTACGATGGACATTCTCCTTTAATGTCAGGGAGGTTCCTTAAGCATAACCTACCGGACGTGCTTAAGGAAAAGAGGGATCTGATTCTGCGTTACGGAAAGTTACAAATAGAGAGGAAAAAGTTCAACATGTTGTTGGAGAAGAATAGTTCACGACCACATTTCATCAGAGAATCGACTAAAATTGGGCTTGAGGGGAAGGCCCTGTACTGCGGTGCGTTATTTTCTGGGGGGACTTTACGTGACAGGTTCGTTGCAAGTGATTGAGGGAGGCATCAAAGGTTGGAAGTGTTTGTGACTTATACTATCGCAGAGCTCCCTGAGTACATCTTATATAAACAGTAATGCGCTGGCTGTATTTCGGCGTTATCATTTTTTTTTTCAGACGAAGAAAGTTTTAAAATTTGGGCCTGGACAAGCATTTGCAGGTAGGTCTCCTCTTCCTATCCACACTTTCCACACCCACAATGAGGCGCATCGCAGCAAGCAGAGATCCCGCTAAAATGTGGATCGAGGTTACTACCGGACCCGCACTGAGCAGGCAACATCCTTACGCCGCCCTGTCGTGTAAAAACAGTTGTTCGCCGCGCAGCGTTATCAAAACTCCACCAAAACCGACCAACCCGACGTCGGATCAAACGCACAATTTGACAACGGCGCCGCGGTAATGGTCGGGTGAGAAGAGCCCCGGCGGCTTAATTAGGATGACGTCACACATCAAGGCAGGTAAATTACTCGTCGCCAACGAAGAAGATGCAGGAAGAACCCCCTCCCCCCGCCGTCCCCCGCGATAGGTNGGGGGGGGGGGGGGGGGGGGGGGGGGGGGGGGAGTCCGCGGCAGCACGGAGTTGCAGGGAACACACGCTTTTTCCATTCTCCGTCTCCTTGCCTGGGAGTAATTACAGTTACCTTATGTACTTTGTGCATTATCCTCGCACCAAGGGCATTTCCGTGAACTTGGGGCCCCTCACTTACTTGGTTAATTGTTAGTCATCAGGACGAAAACAATCGCTGTCAGAATCATCGGTGTTCCCGCGCCTCCGCCGCGAATCGCACGCTCCTGCCTGCAACCTGCAGCAGGCTAGTGGCTCGCTCCCCGTATCGGATTCAGTCTCCTACGCTGTCGTCTTACCGAACAGAGGAGTGACTCCAGAAATGAAACTTTGGAAAAATAGACCTCATTTTGACCTAAATTTGAAAAAATTAGATAGCATTCACCATATTCTGGTTAGTGAACGGCACAACCAGAGAGTATGGTAACCTTCACAAAATTTCGTGAAAGTAACAAGATTTTTCCCTATTGTGACAATACTTTTGATGGAAGTTACCATACTGTTAATAAAAATAAAAAATAAAAATGGACCTCACGGGAAAAAAATTAGGTAGCATTTGCCATATTCTGGTTAGTGAACGGCACAACCAGGGAGTACGGTAACTTTCACAAACTTACAGTGACAGTTACAAGATTTTTCCGCATTGTGACAATTCTCATCGAAAAACACGGCATGTAACGTCATCCACCGTGGTAGTATACATACCATGATTTCCTCTACCTTAGATTTCAAAATCAGCGATACGCACATTTGCAATGCAATTATTGCTCAGTGTTAACTACAGAAGAAACTAAGGTGGAAGGAACCATGGTATGCGCACTACTGAGGTGAATGACTTCGTACGCAGTGCTTTTTGAAGAGCGATATCTACAATATTACTGGACGTCGAAATTTGGAATTTGAACGGATATAATTATTTTTTGTAATTGTTAAGCATGAACCATCAAACAACGATTCTGAGACTAGCGCAACTGGCCCATTATTGAAAATGTACCTCAGGTTATCACAAATAGTTTTTTTGTTTGTGAGAACCCTCACATAATTTGCCTGAATTGTTTAGTGATGTTTCTTCACACTTTTAAGAAGACACAATAAAATTTTCAGACAAATCCTTGCTATGGATCTCTTATGAAAAAGTAAAAAGTTCATAATAAGGAACAGCGCTCAGAAAGGATTCATTTCTTCGTGCCAGAGACCAAGAATTGGATTGATTTCTGCCAAACAGAACTAGGTGCATTAAGACATGGGCCCTGAGACCCATAAAAATGTATGCATAATAGGGCTCACGTCATAATGCACAAAGCTCCGTTGGGCATAAATATGCCCAATTGATCCCTTCAAAGAAAAATCGGTTGAAAATCGTGTACAAAGAGATCACCAATTCGCTTAAGAGTATAATCAAACAATTAATTGAAACAAATGAAAATGGGTAACATTGTTCTTAACATCGGCAATGGCGTGGAGCCAGACTAGGTGGTGGTGAGTTGATAATGAACTAAATTTTGTCACTTGCTCGCTAATTAAGCGACCAGACTGGAGCAGGTTCACTTATTAGATGCTATATGTTAGCTGTTAGCTTTCAGTTAGCGCTGTTTAAATGGAAGTGAGCCGTGCCTCGCCGCTACAGCCTCACGAGACTATTTAATATATCTCAGCCCCCACCTCACGCTTCCACGAAAATGGGACTGGGTTACTCATATTAAGCACTTGATGTGCGTACTGTTCAAAAGACTTTAAACTGGAAATGAAAGAGGAAAACTGTCGTGATAGCGAAGAGAGCAGTAACCATCAAATTTTCGAAACCGAGTTTCCTTCGAAATTCTTCTAATCTCTTTTAGATGAAACCAATGAAATAGCTAAGATAGCAAAATTTATCTTATTTTCAAGAAAACGAGAGATGAAAAAGCCGAAAGTACACAAAAAAATGACGCAGTTTCAGACAAAACAGCAGTAAGTGACATTATTCCTCCAGAAAGCCGATGAAAAGCGTTGAATTCACTTCTTCACATTAGTGCGTGTTTCAAGTAAGCGTGGCATCTCAGGCATATCTGATACCACTATTCGACCACGTAGGAACCCATGTTGCCTACCCAAAAAATTGAAGGCGAACTGACATATCGGCGAAGTCACTTCTCCCTGTTGGGTAATAAGCTAATTTTTGTGGATGTCCCGAGTTCGGTTGTCATTTCATTATTTTCACTCTTGATCAGGTGGGAATTCGTGTTGCCTACACAAAAAGCGCCTGAGTGACAAAAGAGATCTGTTTCAGTAACTCTAATATTTATCAAAATTTTGTGCAAAGTGAGGTGACCTATAGGCAGCTTTTGGAAATGTTTCAATTTGTTACCGCCCCTGATCACCTCTAAAAAAAAAGTCTTTCACGCTTACTGTGAGATCTGATTAGTGATTAGGAGTAGAATGGAGCGAGCCTATCGATGTAAGACCCCATGATAATGTTGCCACATTTTTTTTATAAAATTACGTAAAAGAGATAACAGAAACGTCTCTAACAATAAGTCCGATCAAAGAGCATCCAAGTACGCCATGGCGCTGATGTTCCCAGGCTAGAGTGCTTTGAAAAGATTCTGTGTCGATCATGTGCGGTCTCAGGCCTTTGTGCCAACGACTGTCAGTTTTAAGAAGATGAACATTACCGGGAAACTCACCGATAACTGACAAAGCTCAATTCTTGGATGGAAAATCAGAGTTTTCCTGTGAATGATCATGATTTCTTCTGACGAGGTGGGCAAAACGAGCCGTTGTTGTGGACAGACCTTATGACTCATGAGTCATGAGTTAAAGAGCCCCAACCGTCGCCCCGATTCTTATTTATTCTCACCACCCGAGAACTAACGAGCACACCCCATATTTCCCACCCGTACATAGTTCTGTCTCGTAGAAATACCATAGAATAATAGCTACCAGAAAGGTAACAGGCAGATTCTATCGTAAGATCGCGCATGGTCACTTTTTCGAAGCGGACTTCGCTCCGTTTCCCCGCGAAATTTGAAACAGTGGAGGGACGTAGGGTGAGAGCGGCCGCACAGTGGATCGAGTCAATTGGAGAGGTCGGACATGAAATTTTTCACTAAAACCGCAAATTTTGATGTTTATTTCGTCACATTTCTAATTTCAAGGGGTTCTCCTAGAGGTAAATTTCACAAGGAAACCAATGAAACCACTTTTAGAACCTCTAAGTTTTGTATAAACTGAGTTATAAGCGTTTAAAGTTTCCAAATTTTGTTCGATCCCTCCTGTTAACTCGATCCACTGTGAGCCAGCCGGATTTTGCTCCGATTCCCCGCGAAATTTGAAATGGCAGGCTGAAGGGGGGGGGGATTTCAAGAATCTGAGGAAAAATGGCCGACTGCTGCCCTTCCGGTAGTTATTCTTCTATGGAAACACGTCCTATCAAACACGCTACACACCTACATACGTTTCCGATGCTCTCTGATCTTGCAACGCTGCAAGACGAACGGGTGTGCTCCGGGTCCTGCTGGGCTGGGAACGAAACGGCCCAATCGTCACTCAATTGAACGGTAGTAAGCGGAAGGCGTCTACCTACGTTTCCGCACGGGCCGCGATAATGGTGTCCTCTTATCGGGTGAAGGGCTCACGCACGACACCGCTCAGACCCCGTCGCCGAACGCTGTCCAATTGGTGGTGGAACAGGACGGCCGCAGTGAGATGATTAACTTAATGAGCGAGGCTCATCGGGCATCGAGCACTGTCTCTTGGATCGTCAACCCCCGAAAATCCCCGTCACAAGATTAATGTTTCAATGATGCCTCAGACACCACCGCCGCGCCGACCGTCATTCACCCTGCTCCGCGCCGCGCCGCGCTCCGTCGTGAGGGTGTCAGTTTGAAAGGGCTCAGAAAAGAACCTCCGATGGCTACTGCCGCGTCTCGGCTATGGCCGCAACGTCACCTAGGTCCGCCTTTAAATCGGCGCTTTCTTAATGTTTATACATGTGGTGTTACGTGTACGTAACGCTACATAATGTAATTGTTATTAAAAAGCACTTTTGTAAAGCAATGTCATAGAGGAAAAAAGTACTATTTTGGCACCTAGGGCACGCTCCTGCAGTATGACCTCAGAAAACTATTCTAATCCCTTCTATCCCGAATTCTAACCAGCCCTCTCATGAAGATATAAAGAATTTCGAAGTGTCACCTCGCTAAACAGTTTTCGGATTCGATTCCCGGCCAGGTGACCCGAGTTTGATAGTCTCAAACAACGGTTATTATCTTGGGCTGACTTGATTAGGGACGGAGAGGGCATGGGACTTTAGGGACGGTAAAAAAGCGCAAGATTATCCCTTGTGGGATGTTTGAAGTGTAGTAAAAAAAAGCTCCGTCTAGTTGAAATCGATTCCAAACGTAGCTTCAGCATGAGGAAAGAACATGGGGACCGCGAAGTTGCAGTGGTTATAAGCTATCGATATGTTCCCGTTTAAAGTCATGATGAACAATCGATTATTCAGATGTTCGTTGTGAACACCCTAATAACGATCCTTTTCCACAGGTTTAAATAGCTGATCAATCGATTCATCGCAAAGCACGACACTACTGCCGCAGTCGCGATCCGGCTCACGGCTAGTCTTCGCCGGCGGTGATCCTAGTCCTGTACTCCTGTAGCCCGGAGTCTGAGAACGAGTTGGATCCCATGGGCGGGGGGCCCCCAACTTTTTTTTTCAAATGGCAACCCCTATCTTGTGATACCTCATTCGAAAGAGCATAAAAAACTAAGAATTTTGGCGCAAACCGCAGATCAATATCTTAATTTTTGACCGAGTTATGATAGGTCAAAGGTCAAATTTGACCTATTTTCAAAAAATCATAACTCCGGTTCAAATTATCGTAAAGAAAAAAATAAAACGGGAAAATTTACCAAATTGTGTCCGCTTTTAAGTAAAAATTGCAGAAATCACTTCGCTGTAATTTTAAGGGGGGCTCGGACCCCCAAATACGTCAATTCAAAGGTCATTCAATTTTCCCGCGAAAAAAGGCAATTTCCCCTAGATTTGCCTCCACATTATCTCAGTAAGGTTAAAATTAGTTCAACATTACGTTGGCAAGTCCCCAAATTTCGGGAAAAGTAAAACGGTCAAATTTAATCACCTTAAATTTCGTTTTTTTAAACTTTTCCCGAAATTTGGGGACTTGCCAACGTAATGTTGAACTAATTTTAACCTTACTGAGATAATGTGGAGGCAAATCTAGGGGAAATTGCCTTTTTTCGCGGGAAAATTGAATGACCTTTGAATTGACGTATTTGGGGGTCCGAGCCCCCCTTAAAATTACAGCGAAGTGATTTCTGCAATTTTTACTTAAAAGCGGACACAATTTGGTAAATTTTCCCGTTTTATTTTTTTCTTTACGATAATTTGAACCGGAGTTATGATTTTTTGAAAATAGGTCAAATTTGACCTTTGACCTATCATAACTCGGTCAAAAATTAAGATATTGATCTGCGGTTTGCGCCAAAATTCTTGGTTTTTTATGCTCTTTCGAATGAGGTATATCACAAGATAGGGGTTGCCGTTTGAAAAAAAAAAGTTGGGGGCCCCCCGCGCCCCCCCTGAAGGGGGACCAAAATTTTGACCCCCCCAAAAGATGGTCCCCTTTGAGATAGGAACATTCCCAAAGTTTCATTACCCTAGCTCAATTCGTTCAAAAGTTAGCAGGGGTAGGACGGACTTTTGGTACACCCTGTAATTTCCGCCGCCGCGCCGCACAGACTACATTGAGTTTGGCGCAATGCGTGAAGTATTCCGACAGTCTTGTAGGCGCTAAGCGTTTTTCGCTTACCGCACTGTCTTTGGCGCAATGCGAGAAGTATTCATGCATTCTTGTAGGCGCTATCCGTTTCACGCTGACTACAGTGGTCGCACTGTGTTTGATGCAATGCGTGAAGTATTCGTGCAGTCTTGTAGGCGCTAATATGTTTTGCATGCCGACCGCCTCGCCGAGGGCTTCTCGCCTTTTCATCTCAAGTCCTCGTCATCATTGCTCTCTAAGTCGCGCCGTTCCAGGCCAAATTGCGTGTTTGGTTTCTCTCTTATCTTGACTAATTAAAGGTGCTGTCTCTTGTATCACTGAAAGACGACAAAATTAAAAATACCATCCTCTCAGGAAATGAGAGATTTTGTTGCTTTTTCTCGCTCGTAATTTGTTTTCTAAATTCGATTTTTTTATGCATACATTTAAAAAATTTGCAAAATTTGCCGCCTCCTAGATTTGCCGCCGTGGGCCGCGGCCCATGTGGCCATCCCCTTAATCCGGCCCTGTGTAGAAACTGACCCACGAAAGGGACTTCCCAAGCTGCATGCCGCCTCCGCACGTGCTGAAATTTTTTCTACGGACTCTTCGGATGAAACTACTATGCCCGTGCATTTTTTCTTCTTTCTTTTTTTCTTCTTTTTCTTCTTAATGCGTTTTAGAAACACCCTGACAAGATTCTGAAAAGTAGGGTTTTGGGGCCGCGTTAGACAACCGGTCACTGCTCATATCAGCTTTAGCGCTGCTTCGTCTTGCCTAACCCTCTCGGCGCAGCGTGACTGGGTGTCCAACGCGCGCTCAAAACCCGAATTTTCGGCATTTTTTTAGGGCATTACTAGGGCGCATCAAAAATAACAATCAAATGCGGTCAAAATAAATTCACCCCAAGAGTCCATAGAAAAAATTTCAGCCTGAGACTACGAACCGGATTATGTTTTGCGATAAGGAACCACCATCTCTAGCTTTGCCATAAAGGCATATATCTGCATAGGGAAACCAATGAAATGTATGATGTTACCAAAATGGGCCAGAAATAGTGATTCCTTATCGCAAAGTGTAATCCAACTGATCATTGACCACGGTCTCTCGCATGCCCGCTCGTGGTTGAATATCCAGAGCAGTAGAGCTGTATCTAGCGGAAAATGTCTACTTCAAAAACCTCGTTGGATTTCACGAATCCAGACTGATGCGACAATTTTAATAAAACAATAATGGTCTGGATTTTCCTCGTCATTCCTCCACGTCTGGTAAGTTCGGCAACAAGGCTCCGAGTTGGGTGGGAGCCGAGGGATAGGGCGCCGGGCTGCGCGGCGGTGCGGCGCGCGCGAAGAAGTGTTGGCGATCATGTGTGAAATACGACTGCTTTTGCCTAATTGATAAATTGCTTCCAAGTTCATGTCTTTTTATTCGCTCGCACTTTGAGTCTTTGACCACGACACCCGTATTATATTTCACCGATTTGCTTGCGCCTCGCCGCGACGCTCAGTGGACGAAAATCGCGTAAAAGGAATCAACCAAGTTTCTTCATTTCGTCTCCATCAAGAGGGTTTTTTTTTTTTTTTTTTTTTTTTTTTTTTTTTAGGGGTTTCAGAAATTAGGGGTTGCTTAGGGAGCCCTAGCAGGACTCCTGTAGGGGCCCCTAAAACTTGAAGATCCCATTTATAGGAGGACTTTCTGTTAGCTATAGGGGGCCCGTTTCGAAAGGAGGGGCCCCAAAACATATCAGCACCCCAAGAATTTTCGAGCCGGACCGACACTGCATTTTGGGCTCCCAAATCCGAAAGTACTGTTTGGTGAACCGATGGCCACATTCTCAAAGAGAACCGACATATTTCCGATTATATCATGGATAACAAGCAATTCACGTGTACCGAAAAAGGGGGAAAAACTCGATCACCAACTCTCTCTTTTTCAGGGTAGGTTGGCATTCAAGTAATTCTTGAGTCTTTGTGTTTCATCGTCAATGCAAAAATGTGGGTTTTTTTTAAGCAAGCAAGGAGATGAGCATGGTAACTGGAACCTTTGCCTACGGTGCGTCGACGTATTTCGCGAGCACGGATCGCGTTCACACGTAGCGTGGCGTTCCGTCTCATTCGTTTAACTCCTTCTCGCTTTTTTCCTAATTCACAGCATCTTGCCGCGCCACACCACTGCCATTCACCCCTTGGGTCCCACCGCACCGCCACATTCTCTAAGTTTCTCCTTGCCCGATTTCATATTTTACACGCCTCTTCCATCGTGTCATCCGCAGTGCTTCCGAGCGAACGATCCCAGCGACGGTCGACATCAATAGCACACACCGCGGTCGGAATCAAGCGACATCCTCAAGACCATGTGAAACAAGTTTCATTTGCTTCCTCACTGGAAAAAAAAAACACATTGGATCTAGAGTCCAGACTCTTGAAGACATTGACAAGAAAAAATACTCTTGATTCAATCAGATTAAAGCTTAAATCAAAAGAAAATCCGCTCCAACTAAGAAGCTCGGTTCTTGATTTGAGCAAAAATCCGATTGAATGAAGAGTATTTTTTCTTGTCGATATTTTTAAGAGTCTGGACTCTAGATCCAATGTGTTTTATTCCAGTGCTTTTCATGAATTAAGATTCACTTTTAAGCGATCACAAAAGATTGAGTCCATAGTTTATTGGTCCTGTTCCACGATTGCAGTCTGCATGCTCATGGCTCCATTACGAGACAGAGACCAAGCAGTGGCGTAGCCGGGGGGGG
>NW_017551483.1:2747147-2817034 GCF_001854935.1 Bemisia tabaci
ATCTGGACCCCCCCCCCCTTAGCCTCGTTAATTGTACAATTTTTGACTTTTGGAGGGGGAAGCAGACTTTCAATAATATTCAAATTTTCATCGAAAGATAGCTCAAAATTCACAGTTTGGTGGTACAATCTTGAAAAATGTTGTATGGTTTTTCCTGGGGAGACTTGACAGTGGGTATGCCATACCCCCCAGACCTCCCAGTGAATGGACCTCCCCCCCCCCATTAAAGAATTCCTAATTGCGCCACTGAGACCAAGTGATGAAATGGATTTATACAATTTAAATAATTATCTCTTGACCAAGTTTTCCTTGCGAACAACTCTGCAAAAAATATACCTGCAAAGCGTCCAAACCAAACTTTTGACGCTAGAAGTGTTCTGCATGAGAGGAAATGTAGAAATTTGCCGACCATTGCTGATGAGCGAACTACTCTTCCAAAACATCTGGCTCCCTTTCGCTGAACACCGTCCATGTAACCCCATGGACAAAAGGAGGAAAACTCCACTCAACCCTACCAACCATTATCTATGACCGCGTCAAAGGAGATCGAGAGATACCACGACGCGGCAACGCAGAGGGGACGATCACAATTGAATCGTTTACGTGAAAATCCTCGCGCTGCCCATTATTCGAGGGGACAGTAGGGGACACGCCCCCGCGTCAACTGCCGCGCTGGCGAACGGGGTACACCGCTGTGGTGCACCGCGCAGGCGCAGGGAGCCCGAGCTGCCGGTAATTGAATGCGGTACCGGGCATAAATCAATTTGAACAGCCATCAAACGAGCCCCCGGGGACTTCGGGGGGGGGGCGAAGGGGGGTCAGGATGAGGGTGTCGGAGAAAGGAAAAACCAGAGCTGGGACTCGAACGGGCTCTCGATAGCCAGCGCCGATAAATTCTAGTATGCAACAGTTAATTGAGGCACTTTTTTCGCCGGTCGGGAGTTGAGGACGGAAATCAAGGGTCCATGATATCATCTTATTCTTGCGTCGCTGCCAGGCTCCACGAGAACATCTGAATTTTCTGGCTGATGTCGCCAAATGGATGAGCTGAGATCGCGGGGGTTGCTCTCTCTCGATAGACGCCAGCTCGAGGGAAAGTTCACGAGATCAGGTACAAATAGGGCTGTTTCTTCGTTGGATCTGGAAAGCACGTTCTTTCATAACGTAATGTATCATTGCCCACACTGGAAAAAAAAACACATTGGATCTAGAGTCCAGACCCTTGAAAACACTGACAAGAAAAAATACTCTTGATTCAATCGGATTTTTGCTTGAATCAAAACGAAATCCGATGAAATTAAGAGGCTTGGTTTTTGATTTAAACTAGATTCTGATTGAATCGAGAGTACTTTTTCTTGTCGATGTTTATAAGAGTCTGGACTCTAGATCCAATGTGTTTTTTTTTTCCAGTGCAAAAATCACACTCCACGTGTTGGGAAAATCTACAATTCGTACTTTACCCTGAGATTTCCGTGGAAAATTGAGTATTTTTGAGCTGTTTCTTTATTAAATAACATTATCCCCGATATTCTATTTGATGGAAATGAATCCCCCCCTGTTCCAGAGTTTTCTGTATGTTAAAGTTTAACCTGTTCTGTTTCATGTGCAATAGGAGCCTTAACTCAGTCTGGCTCCAGTTGTAAATCAGTAAATTACTACTAAACTCGTTAAAAAAAATAATAAATAAATAAATAAAAAAAAAAAAAATTCCTGACCCCATGGCCAGGACTTCTTCGCATGGCAACAAAGCTACGTAAAGGAGACTGCGAAATGAGTCCGAAGACAGAAGAATTCGCAAGAAAGGAGACTGCAGCGCCTCCGTAGGCATGTGATGTCTCCACCGCAGCCGAATCTACATCGAAAATGGCCCCGCGAACTCGCACCTTGTATGCAGTCTCGCCGGCTGCGCAGTCCCAACCGGCACGGAACAGTCTGCGCAGCACGGAGCGGAGAGATGCGCCTGATAGGCGACACCCGGGCTAATGAATATGCGCTTTTGACTTCTGCGAATTCGAATTTGCCATCCGCTGTCATTCCGCGGGACCAGGAAGATCCCTCTCCTCATCTATCCGCCTTTTACGCTCGTGGGTTGGAGAAGGACGCTTGCACGGTGACCCCTTGTCTTTCATTAACCCGTGGGTCCGGCGAAGTGAGGAGAGAGATGAGAGCTCAGATTTGCGACCGTATAGCATGACTTCATGACTCCCGAGCGGCGAGCTGATCTGAGATTTTGCACGAAAGACAGGAATCGCCGTGTGGAATGTTCCTTCATTCACAAAGTGGGCGCTTCGGACAGTCGTGTATCCACAAGTTTTTCTTTCGGAGGGTAATTACGCGCAAATCATTCCGATCGCACTGAGTTTAATCTTCTCTTAATATTGAGCTTATAGCTGAGTTTAGAATTTCTGGGGTTTGAACCTCTTTTTTTTTTGACGTTTAGAAAAAAAGGAATGGACCGTGTGCCTAAGCAGAGAGGAACCAAGCCACATCAGCTACTGCCAAAGTTAATGGAGAAATGTAAATTTTTACTTGAAAATGGTTGTACGGATTTTTTCTTGGCAAATTTCAGCGAACTTTCTGCAGAAGGCGAAGAAAATTCCTGAAAGTTTTCGAAAGAATTCGCACAAACGACCTTTTGTAAAACATTTCATTGCCCAGTCAGATTTGGCAAAAAATGATGTGGCTTGGTTTCTTTCTGCTAAACGCGGTCCAAATAAAATCAAATATAACGGAACGATGGTTACAACCATTCGAGAAAGAAACTAAGACCGCGGCTGCATCAACTAGCAAGCTTTACTGACCAATTTTTTTGGAGGAAAGTACCTTCATTTTAAATGATACATAGATTATTTGGAAAGAAGAAAGAGGCAGGGCGGGATTTACTTACTTGCCGCCCTCTTCTCATTCGTTTTGAACCATCAAGTGAACGTGCCGGAGGGGGAGGGTTGCAAACGACGCGTTTACTCGTGTTGGACACATTTTTTTGCGAAAGCCCTGTCAACACTACTGGCAAAAGTTCACGGAACTCGGCTCGAAAGTTAAGTTCCGTAAACATATCTCTGTGTGGACAAGGCCTTCTATTTATATGAAATGAACGAAAAAATTATGAAAGAACAAACATAAATGTGGTTTAATAGGTTTAACTTCCGTTGCCACGCCGCGCTAACCGCACTATGTTTGGCGCAATGCATGACGTATTCCTAACCTAACCCACGCACTGTGTTTGACGCAATGCGTGAAGTATTCATGCAGTCTTGTAGGCGCTATGCGTTTCACGCCGCCCACTGCTGCGCGCAGCGACCGCACTGTCTTTGACGCAATGCGTGAAGTATTCATGCAGTCTTGTAGGCGCTAATATGTGTTACATGCCGACCGCCGCGCCGCGCCGAGGGTTTCTCCTTTTCATCTCAAGTTCTCGTCATCATTGCTCTCTGCACCGCGCCGTTCCAGGACAAATTCCGTGTTCGGTTTCTATCTTATTCTTAATTCGACTAATTAAAGGTACTGTCTATTGTATCACAGTAAGACGACAAAATTAGAAATATACCCTCGGGAAATGAGAAATTTTGTCATCTTTTCTCATTAGTATTTTTTTTTCTGAATTGGATTTTTCTTTATAGTTACATTTAAACAAAATGCAAAATTTGCCGCTCCCTAAATTTGCCGCCGTGGGCCGCGGCCCATGTGGCCACCCGCTAAATCCGGCCCTGAAAAGGGGAAATAAAAAGTAGAACTAAACCACTATCACTTTCACAGCGTGGATATTCATCCTTTTTGTGTATTTCCGAAGTAAATACACTATTTTTGTTTTTTATATATTACGTAAGTGTTGAGGAACTTTCTTCTTCTCTGAGAACAGAGGACCGAAACAAAGTTCATAATTTACTCGATAGGTCGCAGCTGCTTCTTTCTCAGATCTGCGGCCATCTCCGGACTGGAAGTTGGAAAATCGCATTTCGTGAGTCAGAAAAATGTGCGGATACACGAATAAAGGGCCGCCCTGGAGAAGGCATTATTCACCGGTGGCTTCATCGCCAAGTTCCACTCGAAAAACAGCATTTTTGCATCATAGATCAGGACAATGTATTCAGGAAGGCAACTATGAGTCTGGGGGAGATGCAACGTGGTCTTAGAAATAGCCAAGATTCCGTACAAGAAATATTTTCTTTTGCCGTCTTGCCTACTTGCCACGTAGTCTTTCCTTATTTATTATCGAACTTTAATTTCAGGTTCATACATAAAAGCACTTATCTTGCTAAACTAATGGCACGTATGGTGTTTCTAAAATGACCCAGAGATTTTAGTTCCTAATAGTAAAATGAGGTTCAATTTGAAGATACAAGATAGGCGTTGATACGTTCGAGGCCTCGAGACGGTATTGTCTGGGCGTTCAAGTATATACAAGCTAATTTTATTTTTCTGACTGATCTGGCAGCCTTGGGGAAGAATGCAAGCTAGACCTATCCCTATTTGTTTCGAAGTTGCTTTTTAAGTGACAAATTTAAGTGCAATTGCTCTCCACGACAAGGCTTTGATTTTTTTCCATTTCCCCGATTCTATGCCGCTTTGTCTACAATAGTAATCTGATAGTCCGGTCTTTGGCAGCGACTCTTTGCGGCCCCGAGTAACCCTGTTCAGCCCATTAATCCCGTGTTGGGACTTGGGACTTGGTTTGTTTACCTCCCGAGGACAGAACGAGGCATTTGGCAAACTTGTAGGCACTGATTTGTGACGGAGACTAAAAGAGAGAGAGTCCCGAAACCACGTAACGTCATTTTTTATTAAGTGTGACAGTGTAGCTACAAAAAAAAACCATTAAAGTATTATTGAAAGATAGTAATTGTCTAAGTTGATGAAAGTCTTTCATAAACAATGACTAACTAACTATAACTCGCATAAAGACCGCGGTTCTATCATTGATGCTCACTAAAGTTCACGCTGTGTTACAGATTGATGAAGTCAATTCACGATCCAGTTTCCTACTTAGGAAAATATGATAAAACAATATTAATCAAAACTCCAAAGGTGTCAATTTTTTTTTCTTTTTTTTTTTTAAATTGCGATTCATCGATGACCTGGTGAGCGGTAACTTGCCGTTGGATTTATATTTCGCGAAAATATTGAGCAAAATGTATGAAGGTTAGGTGGTTGGCTGTTTTTTAGCTCACTTTATGTAGTTCTGCGTTGTTTTTTTCATCAACAGTACACCATTACACACCGGATATCTCTGCTTTTTATGCGGAAGAGCAGACTGACACCAAACAAAGATGAAAGAGAACCAGAGAAGAAATGGGACGGAAAAGGAGGGTCTCGATGCCTCATTCAACCGCTCACCGATTTTATTTGGAGGCGTAAACTATTAATTTAAGACGTCTCCCTAAGCTCGTGTCTTGTCTGGGTCTGAACTAAATTCAATGTCTGTGAACCTGTGGGAGAAAATGGTCCAAAGCATCCAAAATAGAAGCACTAGGTTTGTCTGTACCAGTGGCGGATCCAGGGGGAGGGGGCATGGCTCCTCCCCCCCCCTTATAAGACGAAAAGAAGAGAGAAGAAAGATGAGAGGGGCAAGGAAGAAGAAGAGTGAAAGTAGCATATATAAAAATCTACTACAATGATTCAGACTCAATTGCGCTACTGTCTTCTTGTTGTTTGCTGCTTTTTAGTAAATGCCTTACACCTGTTTGTGAGAAGAAAATGGTATAAAATGGTGTAATAGTGTAAAAACCATTGTGAAACATGTAAAAATCCGTCAATTTTGAACATTTAAATATTTCGTAAATTCATAGTAGCACCTAACTCCTGAAAATATAGGTCCCAAAACCTGGTAGTTTTTTATGTTAACCGTCGATTAGGTAACATCACTG
Source organism: Bemisia tabaci (assembly GCF_001854935.1). Lineage (NCBI taxonomy): Eukaryota > Metazoa > Arthropoda > Insecta > Hemiptera > Aleyrodidae > Bemisia > Bemisia tabaci. Next base: position 2,753,012 of record NW_017551483.1, read on the forward strand.
TAGAGTTTAGTGTGAAAAGTACTTGTGGAAGCCACCAATATCCATTAATAACGTATCGAAAAAATACAACAAAAATTGTAACAGTACTGGTCCGTAAGGAGTAATAATTTTCCGCACATTAGAGAAGATGCAGGTGTCTGAAATTCGAAGGATTTTTCTGTGTAAGTAGAATTCCTTGTGTGAACTGAACACAGAGGTACCCGTGCTTTATAATTTGAAAAATTATTGGAGGAGATATAAGAAAATAATCTAATCTGCTAAAATACATATGTGTTCAAACGGGAAATGCCGCCAGATGACGTCACTGGGCAATGTATTTTTTCACTTTTAAAACTATTCTTTTACTATTTCTCACATCAGACATTTTTTTAAAAAATACCCACGAAATCGGCTCTCTAAGCAACCTCCGATGAAGCTATACAAGATTTGCGTGCAAATTCTGCATTGCAGATCCTAATTTATTGTAGTTGTACAGAAAATATAACTTTTGCATGTTAAGAATTACTTTTCACTATGCAATTGTCAGAAAATTTTGTCTCCAATCATCGAGCATATACTTTGAGGAGTTTGGTGTGGTGAGTAAGAAAGTTGGACGACTGCGAAACTGCAGGGAGGCGGAGGCCAGCAGCTCTGCCGTGCTAAGGAAAAACGCTGTATGAACCTTCACGCGTTGCCAAATTTCCTCTGATAAAATACGAATTTATTGGGGGAAACTGTAAATATATTTCTTCCAATTTTTCAGACAATTTTGTACGCAATTTACTCTAAAATATCTGCAAAATTTCAAGGAAAAACACGCATAAATTGCGTCAAAAATACATGTTTTATCCGGGGAAATTTGGCAACTCTCGAATGTTCATACGGCGTTCTTCCTTAGCACGACAGAGCAGTGGCGTGGCGTAAATGATCGATCATCGATATTTCCCCATTTTAAACTATGATGGCTAAGAATCGATTATTAAGGAACACCCTTTTTATCGATCCTTTTCCATAGGTTTAAATGGCATAACAATCGATAAATCGCAATTCACGCTACGCCACTGGAGGCCAGAGAAACTGCAACCAAGGCCCGCGGTTCCGTGTGAATGCAGTAATGCATCGAAATCGTCGATTGCAAAAGGACATTGCCGAGTGCTGCAGATTTCCCGAAACCTCCTGGCGTCTATTGTTTCAAGGAGGAAATCGCCGACTAATTAACTCGGACAACTAAGCCCCGCTTATTAAACTNCCCCCCCCCCCCCCCCCCCCCTTATAAGACGAAAAGAAGAGAGAAGAAAGATGAGAGGGACGAGGAAGAAGACGAGTGAAAGTAGCATACATAAAAATAAACATTCAGACTCTATTGCGCTACTGTCCTCTTGTTGTTTGATGCTTTTTCTTAAATGCCTGACACCTGCTTGTGAGAAGAAAATAGTATAAAATGGTGTAATATCGTAAAAATAATTATGAAACATGTAAAAATCTGTCAATTTTGAACATTCAAATATTTCGTAAATTCATAGTAGTACCTAGCTACTGAAAATATAGGTCCCAAAACCTGGTAGTTTTTTATGTTAACCGTCGATTTGGTAACATCACCGTAGAGTTTAGTGTGATAAAAGTACTTGTGGGAGCCACCAATATCCATTAATGACGTCTCGAAAAAATACAACAAAAATTGTAACAGTACTGGTCCGTGCGTAGTAATAATTTTCCGCACATTAGAGAAGATGCAAGTGTCTGAAATTTGATGGATATTTTTGTGTAAGTGGAAGTCCTTGTGTAAACTGAACACAAAGATACCCGTGCTTTATAATTCGAAAAATTATCGGAGGAGATATAACAAGATAATCTTATCTGCTAGTACATATGTGTTTAAATAGGAAATGCCGCCAGATGACGCCACTAAGGCAATGTATTTTCTCACCTTTAAAACTATTTTTTTTACTATTTCTCACATCAGAAAAAAAATTATAAAAAATACCACGAAATCGGCTCTCTAAGCAACCTCCGATGAAGCTATGCAAGATTTGCGTGCAAATTCTCCACTGCAGATCCTAATTTATTGTAGTTACAGAAAACATAACTTTTGCATGTTAAGAATTACTTCTTTCTATGCAGTTGTCAGAAAATTTTTTCAATCATCGAGCATATACTTTGAGGAGTTTGGTGTGGTGAATAAGAAAGTTGGACGACTGCGAAACTGAAGGGAGCGTGGCGTAAATGATCGATCATCGATATTTCCCCATTTGAAACTATGGCGAAGAATCGATTATTAAGGTGTTCGCTACGAACACCTTGTTTATCGATCCTTTTCCATAGCTTTAAATGGCATAACAATCGATATATAGCAATTCACGCCACGCCACTGGAGGCCGGAGAAACTGCAACCAAGGCCCGTGGTTCCGTGTGAATGCAGTAATGCATCGAAATCGTCGATTGCAAAAGGACATCGCCGAGTGCTGCAGATTTCCCGAAACCTCCTGGCGTCTATTGTTTCAAGGAGGAAATCGCCGACTAATTAACTCGGACAACTAAGCCCCGCTTATTAAACTCAATTACGGGCTCAATTTTATTATCTCCGTCCGCGAAGGTTCTCGCCGGTTCACTTGAGTGACGCCTCATATTTTTAGCTGTTTAACAATTCCACGTGTTTCATCAGCGGGATTCAATGGATGCATTTGCGAATTGTTCTTCTCCGATCGTCTGTAGGTTTCGGCCTTGAGCAGTCGCTGATGTGCGAAATCACCGCGCGGTACCTAAGTGCAGTTTCTCTCCAGCTGTAATACTTCAACTAAAAAAATTACTTTCCAATTTCTGCCGTTAATTATGCCGTGATAGGGAAAAATGTCGTTTGAAGATTCAAACATTGCCAAACTTCCTTTGATGAAAGCATCTTTTCCTCAGTGAAGTCAAAATGTTTGTTTCTGGTGCGTTCAAATACGCCCTGTGAGGCAAAGATAATTATAAAAAAAGATAATTATCGAAAAAATCTTCAAGATTTCCTGAAAAATCGAGATATATATTTAAAAAATTGCAAACTTTATCTGAATTTTCAAGTTGCAGATAGCTTGCAATCGACAGCGATCCGTTGGTGATGAGTAAAAAGACACGAAACAAATTTATAAAGAAACCCGAGGAAAATGAAAGTACTGATCATTCAACCATTCATCAATATAAGACGCGTTTTCCCTAAAGTATGCGTAATGACACACGCGATACGTGCTATACCCGTGTGCGTTTTACACCCATAGGCGTGCCTACATCATTTTGCTAGGGGAGGTCTGGCCCCTCTACCACCGGGGTGTCTGGAATATCCCCCAGTTCAGAGGGGAGTACGGCGGGCATCAACACATCTGGGCCGCGGCCCATGGCGGCAAAATGAAGGGGGCGGCAAATTTTGCAATCTTTTTGAATGTAGGTATCAAAAAAAGAGAGAGAACATCGGATTCAGAAAATAAATTACAAACGAAAAAATGCGACAAAATCTCTCATTTCCTGAAGTAAAAGTATAGTAATTTCTAATTTTGTCGTCTTTCGGTGAAACAAGAGACAACACCTTAAAATAGTCGAGTTAAGAGAGAGACCAAACACGCGCTTTGACCTGGAACGGAGCGGCGCAGCGGTCGGCATGAAACGCATAGCGCCTACAAGACTGCATGAATACTTCACGCACTGCGCCAACACTGTGCGGTCGGCGCGGCGCGGCAGTGGAAATTAACATTTTTAACCACATTCATGTTTGTTCTTTCATAATTTTTTCGTTCGTTTTTTATAAATGGAAGGACTTTTCCAAACAGGGATTGGTTTACGGAACTGAACTTTTGTTAGTGTTGACAGGGCTTTCACAAAAATGTGCCCAACGCGTGCCAACGCCCGAGTAAACGCGTCTGATACACCTCTCCCCCACCGGCACGTTGACTTGATGGTTTTTATAGATCGTATTCGACGGATCATACAGGTGAGATTATATTGATATCGGTTGGTTCAATATGTAACCACGGCCTCAAAAGTCAATTTAGAAATCTGAGGTAGCGCGTCTTATGTGGCAATGGAAATTGAAATTGTTCGGAATTTTCTCATTTTCGGCTTTTCCAAAGTAAATCCTAAAATTTTTGTTTGAGGTTATGTTCTATTGCTTTGAACCAAACGATACATCGAACCACTGTCGAATACGATCTATTGATGTTTCAAAACAAATGAGAAAGTGGCGGGAAAATACAGGCGGCCCATGGGCGGCAAGTAGGTAAATCCGACCCTGCTGAGCCTACCTCCAAAATCACCGACATGTCCATACTCTTCCATTCCGGGTAGAGTACCTGTATAGCGAGAGTATAGACAGATGTGAAACTCCGAAAATCCATCAGGCCTTCACCGCACCAATGCCTCCGCGAATAAAGTTAGGGCCCAGAAATGCAGCCAACCTATGAATTTCAATTATCCAGAGCGATTTATTAATACAATTGTTATACGAACCATCGTTTATAAAGCACGTATTTGACTAAGTTTTTGCATAAATTTACTCATTTTTGTGAAAAAACGCTCATTTATGTACTTCCTTAGCCGCTTCGTTAGAATTGGAATCTACAGACTGGCAGTGAAATTTTGTGCGTTAGAAATTGGTCAGAGGGGTGGCTGCACTTTTGGGCCCTAAGCCCTCCATGAAGCGATCTGTCCATACTCTCGCTATACAGGTACTCCAATTCCGGGTACACTGGACCCGAGGAGGGCTCCTATGATTCCTGTACGGTCAAGTGAAAACTAGAGCAAGTGGCGGGAAACAATGGCCGGAGAAGGGAGCGCGGTGCGGCGAGCTGTCAGCGATCCGGGAGCCGGGGCCGCGGGCGCGGCTGCTGAAGGAGCAAGAGCAGGAGCCCTGCTATTGGATTTATCATGTGAGAAATCTGCGTCTAAATTAAGTTAGCGTGTCCGCCGGGTTGCCCGAGGTTTAAGTAGCGTATACTTTATTCATTACGTCGACAAACGCAGCCCCGCGCCGAGTGCGAATTATCCGTCCAATTGAGTTACAGCTTTATAATTGAATGTGTCGCAGCTCACGCACACCAGCGCCTCCGATTCACACGTGGCCACTCACACATGCGTGCCTCGGCGTTGCCGTCCGATGACGATGGCACTCGGCCCGCGGGGAGAAGGATGATACTGCTGATTCGTAGCACCAATTGCTATTCTACAGGTACAGGTGTTGGGTGGGCAAATCCTCGGACACTAGCGGGGGTGCGCGACTTTGCATCCCGCTGCGATGCATCCACCCTTATCTAACCTCCCTAACCTAACCTAACCTACTTAACCTAATCTAACCTAACCTAACCTAACCTAACCTGACCTAACCTAACCTAACGGCTGGGTGGATGCATCGCAGGTGGATGCAACGTCCTGAGCCCCACTAGGGGGTCGATTATTGCAATTTTGTGTTTGTCGGCAAACATTGGCTAAACGGCGGAGCTTGATTGGTCGGCTATGTCTTATCGCTACTTTGTCGTGCCTTCGTCAGGTGGAATGGACGACATACTCTAGGAAACTCAAGAGGTGCCTTCAGCTTGATGTGAATTCCACCTGACAAAGGCACGACAAAGCAGCGATTAGACAACTAAAATTTCATTTTGCGCGATGAATCGTTACGCGTAATTGACTCAGGCAATGAAGCGCAAGATAATGTTAAAACCACCTTTTTGGTTTGTTTGCTTGTTTTGTTTTTTTTTGTTTTTTTTTGTTTTTTTTGTTTTTTTTTTGCAATAATTTGAATTTTTTTAGTATGGATATTCTGTATTTGTCTCTCTGAGCACGACAGTACTCTCCTAATGTAGGAAAGTCCACGCCAAAGAAGTTCACGAATTCTTAGACTGCGACGAATCTACGGAGATCGCCTGACGTCATTTGAATGAAAAGTAAATGCAGGAGTCAAGATGGCGGATCTTCTGTCGCAGTCTGAAAATGCGTAAACTTAGCTGTCGCGGACTCGAAATAAATCTGCTTGCAAGCCCTCCACTATGTGCGGTATGTGGTACGTCGACTTTGCCCATGGAAGTATCCGGCAACATCGTTTTGGTGCTTTGGGCAGTTTCGCACATTTGCAGGAGTTAGCCTTTTTTTAAAGGGTGTTCCGACGCAAATTGAGGAAGTGAGGAGACAGGCGGCCGCGGCTGGCGTAATGTATTCTCGTGTGCGTCGGGTGCAATTATCCCGCTCGGCTATCGGTGCATCGTTGCATCTAATTGTCTCTCGGATCCTCCGCTAAACGCGCAGCTCGCCCCAATGAATACGCGATATCACACCTCACCCGACGCCGACACATCCGACGTCCCGACGCTATTATGGACGCCGCGCTTCGGCCCCGACGCCCGGGCCCCAACTTCCAAGTCAACAATGGAGGCCTCGACTGAGACTGCTGTGCTATGTAAGAGCAGGGCTGAATTTAGGGGGTAGCCACATGGGCCGCGGCCGATGGCGGCAAAAAGGGGCGGCAAAAGTTGCAATTTTTCAAATGAGGGTATCCAAAAAAAAAAAAAAAAAAAAAAAAAAAAAAAAAATCGGATTCAGACAAAAAAAATTAAAAACGAGAAAAGGCGACAAAATTTCTCATTTCCTGAGAGTTAAAGTATAGTAATTTTTAATTTGTTCGTCTTTCGGCGATACAAGAGACAGCGCCTTTCATTACTCTAGTTGAGAGAAACCAAACACGCAATTTGGCCTGGGCGCGGCGCAAGGAGCAATGATGACGAAGACTTGAGATGAAAAGGAAAAGCCGTCGGCGCGCCGCGCCAGTCAGCATGAAACACATAATAACGCCTACTCCACGAATACTTCAAGCATTGCGTCAAAAGTGGTGCGGTCAGTACCGGTTGGCGTGAAACTCATAGTGCCTACAAGACTGCATGAATACTTCACGCATTGCGTCAAAAACAGTGCGGTCAGCAGCGGTCGGCGTGAAACGCGTAGCGCCTACAAGACTGTAGGGATACTTCGCGCATTGCGCCAAACACAGTGAGGTTGGTCGGTTGGTGAGTTGGCGGAAATTAAAATCATTACACCACATTCATGTTAATTCTTTCATAATTTTTTCGTTCTTTTTTTTAAAATGAAAGGCCTCGTCCGCACAGAAACATTTTTACAGAAATTAACTTTTGCGCAAAGTTCCGTGAACTTTGGCTAGTGTTGGCAAGGTTTTCACAAAAAATGTGCCCAACATGAGTAAACCCGTCTTATGCACCCCTCCCCCTCCGGCACATTCACTTGATGGTTTGTATCGATGTTTCAAAACGAATGAGAAGGGGGCGGCAAAATACAGGCGGTCCATGGGCGGCAAGTGGGTAAATCCAGCCCTGCGTAAGAGAGCAATAAATAGCAGTTTTGGAGACATGGGCCTCACGTAGAAGAAATCTTTGTTCATGGGACCCAAAGTTAAGGTGCTGTTGTGCTATGGAAAAACGCGGCACAATGGATCGAGTTGATAGGATAGGTCGTACACAATTTGGAAATTTTGAACGCTTAAAACTCCGTTTATACAAATTTTTGAGGTTCTAAAATTGATTCCATTGGTTTCCTCGTGAAATTTTCTTCTGGAAACACCCCTTGTTAGTTGCAATTTGACGAAATAAACCTCAAAATTTTCAGTTTAAATAAAAAATTTTATGCCCAACCTCTCTAATTGACTCGATCTACTGTGCGCCGTACAAGCTTTCAAATGTTGCGAAATTTTCTTTGAAAAAACACAAATTTGCAGAAAAATCTGTGGATATTTTTCCTCTAATTTTCCAGAGAATTTTATTCCCAATCGGTTCTTAATTATCTGAAAATTTTGGGGGGAAATTCATAAGTCTCCTTGAAAATGAACATTTTACCGGAGGAAATTTGACCCTCGCGTTCTATCGTAGCATAGCAGGGTGGATCTCAGAAGTTTTTGGATCGTAACCTAGCTGCCGAAGTTCGTGTCACACATCTGAAGTACTTCGGTGCTTCGGTTGACTCCACGAAGTCTCAACTTAAGTACTTCAGATGTGTGACCCGAATATCGTCGATTGATTCTCAAGCTTATAGATGCACTATCCGAAAACTTCAGGGATTTATATGACATCAACCTCGGGCCCCATGCACAAAGTGTTTTCCTACATGCTTGGGGGCCGTTCATAAAATACGTAGAGCTCTGGGGTTGCAAAATTGGGCCAAGGAAAGCGTTACGATGTGAGTTACTAAATCCGAAATTTAGCGTCACGTTTCTTATAAACGGACCCTAGTAGAATATCCAAACAGTAAATTTTTATGAAATAAATCCTCCGTGCCACACGGAAAAAAAGAGGTAAAGGTTAGGTCCTCACTGTTGGATGATATGGACGTTTCCAATTAATTATGGTAATACTCTAGTTAATTGTGGTACCCCAAGAAATTAGGTCACCAACCCAAATGTTGCGGTACTGCCATAACTTGAGTTGCGGTACTACCAAAATGAATTGGAAATGTCCATATCATCCAACAATTTGGGGTCGTTCCACAATTTTAAGGGGATGACCCCTAACATTTTTTCCGTGCTATATAGTCAATCTATCAGTAATTATCAAAAGACACTTAAAAACTGTTCCAATGATTTGACGAATTGTAATTCTTCTACAAAAAGAGGTCTGCTCAATTTCATTTTAGTCAAGACAGCTGCAGTACGCTTCATGTTCTGTATGCTTAGGTGGTTATGAAGTACACTTTCCCTCGCATCGCGAATATTTCTGATACTGAACATTAAGAAACTTTTGCTCAAAATCGTCGAAACTCTGCTTTATGTAACAGACTTTTTTCGATTTATCAGTCATGGCCACGAAACCGTAGACAATCTCAATTAAAATTAAACGATTCCTCGAGATCGACGAGTCTTCGAGACGGTTCGGGAATTTGTCAATCTGAACAAGTTTCGCCCGTTGAAACGTCTGGCGCCTGTTGGTCAACCGCCGTCCCGATCGAGGGTAGCCGGACACCCTGGGCGTTTAACGAAATCTCAATTCGATAATCGCACGGGCATTCCTCATATTCCTAGAGTGAAGTGTCGAAACTATCGATATCGAATCGTCATCGCGATTGGGTCCGGTGAGCGGTTTTGCAACTTATGACGCGGCCGGGATAGGGGGCGGGGGGCGGAGCGAGTTCATTTTCCCCGTTAAAGAAGTCAATTACCGGGCAATTCATTAGCATGTGAAATATCGAAGTGCATCAATCATCGGCTGGTTCCGCCGGTGAGCGAATGCAGATTGACGCGCCCGAATACGGTCAGCGGCAGGCATGGCGTTGGTAAAGCGCGAGCGTTGAGTGGTGAGTGTTGAGTGGTCATCTTCGGTAATTCGCTCGATCTCCGCCTCGCCCCTCTCCCGCGCGCAGCGGTCATCAGCGACCACAGGCATGCCAATTTTAGCATTTTTTTAAACTCATATATTATGTTATGTCTAAGAAAGAAGAAGGAGAAGAAAAATAAACATTCAACCAATATTAAACTAATCGTTAATATCAATGGGAAATTTAAATAGGAAAAATAGCTCCGAATCATATAAATCAAAAATAATTTCAAGAATAATGGAGATAAAAAAAGAAGAAAAAAAATAGAGGGGAAAATTAAACGCGTAAAAATTTGAAAAAATTAATGCTACCTATGCATGTGAAAATAACGTGTTTCATCGACTTCTAGTAGAGGTCTTGGTATCGAACACATCAGTTTGATTCGGGGGCAAAATGTACCTTCAAAATGTACAATATAGTAAAAAATCCTACAAAATGTACGAACAATCATCAACTAACTATGCAAAGATGCGCTGTGATTCACTCCGCGTGACTTAATTGTAATTGATTGGGCTTGTTTGGTTGGATAAATCCATTTGCTCTCATTCAGAGCTTGTATCTCATTTGGTATACTTAATGTGAAACTGGGGAAAAACAAAACCCATAATACTATACCGACTCGCTCAGCAATGACTAATGACTCTTCTCCGTAAATTTTAGTAATGCAGAAGCTTTGCAAAAAGTTTACCATCTTTTTTTTCAAAGCTCTAAAAAGGATGACCAATAATAGGTATTTTAATCGAGTGGATAAACCTATTAGAAACCTCAAGCAGCCAGATGTTGAAAAATAAAAACATTTGAAACAAATCATCAAATTATAATGAAATGGAGGTATTTTTGCTAAAAGGAACTATGTGCATAGGGTTTGCGTGAAACATAGTTCCTTTTAGCATAAATACGACCAAATTTGAGCTACTTTTTTTTTTTTTTTCTACTGGTTTAATGGCTTCGTGTCAAGCACCTTCAGCCAACTTTAGACAATGTTTAGTGTCCGTAGACATCGTTGGATCTCCATGCTCCAGGCTTTTCTAATTTTCAGGGATTAGGGCCGAGGAGAATCTGTTTCAGCAGATCTACTCGTCAATTCCGTGAAAATTAAACGCCACCACCGGGATTCGAACCCGGGATCTATTGACCTAGAGTCAGACGCGCTGACCAATAGGCCAACCTGCCCGGCAAGAGCTACTCTGAAGTGCCCTGAATTGAAACCTCAGCCACCCATGAATGGCATCTGCTGTGTAATCCTCAGGCAGATCATCCTCTGAAAATTCTAGTAGTTTTAGAGGTTTGAAGAAAAATCAAACAAAAATCGGCAACGTCTTAAAAAAGTCGTGGGGGTGGCAGTAAGTTGCAGAGGAGAGAGAGGGGCTCATTTCGCGGTCGTCCGCCTCCTGTGCTCGGATCAAACTAATTTATTTTATGGCACCTACTTTTTCCCCCTTTTTTTAAATGCTCGTTGCACTAATTAGTTTTCTAATCGATTTCGCAAGATTCGAGAATTTTTCAGCGCGGGCCGCAGTAGGCGCACCCGAATAACTTTAAGCAGAGTGAATCGGAAATTACCGAGGTAATAAAATCAGTCAGCCCTCCCCCCCCTCCCCCTCCATCAAAATTTACTGGAGTCGGCTCTATCAGAGTCTCATCTTAAAATTTTGTGTCGGAGCATTTTCTTTTCCTCTGCTTTTCCTGGTCTTTAGACTAAGTTCCCTGCGAATATTGCAGGTGTAAACTGAAAAATGTACGAAAGGAAAAAAATTATCCGGTAGATACTTTGCATTTTCGAATTTAAGCAGTAATGCTTGGAAGCGTTAGTTTTTTAAACCTGTGGGCTGAACAAAGGTTTTTCAAGATTTCTTTAATCTCACTAATCTAATTTCATTCATCTAATTTATTTGATAGAGCCCGTTTCAGATAAAGCATCATTTGCTGTTTGCACGGGAAAAGTATTCCTTATTTCACGCAAACAGCGAAAAGTGCGAAGTTATCTGAAACGGGCTGGAAGTAACTTGAATGTCAACAAATTCAGAATATCATTCATATCACGTGAAAGCTTTAATATAAAAAAATATAGATTTATATAAAATCTAATTGCTTTGCACACACCTTAACGCTTAATGTTCGCTTCGCATAACACAAGATGGCTTTTCGTATGAATCACTCTCTCAAATTGTAGTTGGAGAAGGCGAAAGAAATTTTTTACGAAGAAAAAAAAGGATATAAAGATTAAATATATTTCTAAAATAATGGAAATGTAGAGGGAGAGGAATCCTTTGGTGATGGGAGAAGGGGGCTAAGAAAAAAGTGTTAGGGGTTATCCCCTAAAATTGTGGTATCACCCCAATTTGATGGATTATATGGACATTTCGAATTAATTGTGATAGTGACGCAGCTCAAGTTGGTGTGGTGCTTCAACGTTTGGATCGGTAACCTAATTAATTGGAGACGCACTACCACAACCAATTGGAAAGGCCCATATCATCCGACAGATTCTACCGATTTTTTCGGCAGAGATGGGGGGGGGGGGGTAAACATTTGTTAAAAGCTATAAAGCACTCTGTAGCCGCAGTCCAGCCTTATAATGTAAAGATTTCATCGACGCTTTAACCTTCTCATGAAAGAGGGACGGTTTTAATAGATCATGCGAGCTTTCGAAAGTTGACATTGAGGAGCCGTTGAGGGAAGGGGGGGAGAGGCGACCTTTCGGGCCGTGCGCGTGTATCGTGCGCCAGCGCCTGCGCTTGCGCGGGGGTTGCTTTGTTTCCTCCCGGTTAAGTTGCGAATGACGTTGATTATGCCATTTGCCGGCCGGTGATTGGTGTTGGTCTTATTGTTTCAAATTGCGGACAGCGACCGCGCATGGGCCGACGTGGTGGGAGGCGGGGGGAGGGGGGGCAACATTATGTGGGTGCCGAAGCATGATTACTTGACCCTGCGCCTGCAAAAGTAAACGACTCATTGTCCATCACACGCGGTCTTCCATTGACGCCGAATTTGGTCGTTTTCATTTTCGAAAAAAAAAGTTTTTTTTAAAAAATATTAGATTCCTTTGGAAACTAATAGTTGAGCAACTGGCGGAGCAAGTGATAAGAAACATTTTGTGAAAAAAACACCTCATCAAGGAGGGTCAGAGGGGCACAGAGAGATACAGCCCATCCAGCCAAAAAATACTGGAGCACTCCCCAAAGCTCTAAAAGAGCTTCAGGAGGACTCTCTCAGTATTTTGATGAAGGAGCTTTCATAANTGAAGCGGGAAGCTCAAAAAACCACAAATTTCTTACGCAGACTGTGAAGTTATGAGTGCATTTCAGACTTTGCCGATGCGCTCATCGTAATTTTTGAGGCATTATCTATAAGAAACAACTCTTATTTTTACTCTAGCAAAAGTTTGCAACAGGCCCATTACGCAACTCTTGACGGACCCCTCTCGGGTTCCTAAAAATTGAGGGAAACTGTTGATAGCCGGATGACATGTAATGTATTTTTAAGACTGCCGCAGACCGGTGACCGGCCGCAATTCCCCGGTGACCAACGGACGATTGCGCGAATTTAACCAAAATTTTGGGTGATTTATATTAACAACGGCGAGGGTTACGTAACGTTGTTACTGACTTCTCTTACTGAAAAAAAAAAAAAATCTCTGTGTATTTACTAAGAAAAGGGTAAAATTACCAAGAATTTAGGGTTCTATTTGATCCCAGTTTTTTCTTGGTAAAATTGCCATTTATGGAATTGGTAATTTTACCGAGAAATCGCGATAAAATTATTGAACTCTCTCTTGCTGAACCTTGGTAAAGACGCCAATATTTTTTATCGATTGTGGTAGAATTACCGAGATAAAATGGCAAAGTTACCGGGAATTGATTACCAATAAAAGTGGTACTCTTACCTGAAAAAAAAACAGTAAAAATACCGGTTTTTAGGTAAGCTTACCAGTCTGTCTAGGTAAAATTACCAATAATTGGTAAAAAAAGTGAGATGGTAAAGGTACCGACGGACCTTGGTAAAAACGCCGAGAATTTTTTTTCAGTGAGCTCCTTCCCCTGTAACGCAGCGTAACGCTTGAGAGGACGAAGGTATGTCCCTGTCCTCTCCCCGACGCGTTTCGTAATTTATGAACGCTCCCTTTTTAGCGAAGTACCTCCCATTTTTTTGGAGGAGCTTAAAGGATTATCGGGAAAGAGGGGGAGGGTTGCCCCCAAATCCTTCTGTAGGAGCTAAAGCGTATGAGTTTACGAGTGAATTGAGTGAAGGTGCGACAACAAGGCGTAACAGTGGCGATGTTCTGTCAGTATGTTGCTGCGCTGCTCAATGCCCCCGTGTTGCGCCTGGCGCGATGTCTCCGCACCGCGACACCCAATCGTGGGTCTTTTGCAGCTGAGGCAAAAATCCCCAACCAAGTGTGGGAACCAACCCACGGACCACGCTGCTTCTGTGTACGCCCCGCTGGACGGACAGCACAACGCGTGAGTGAAGTGAAATCGCCGCCTCAACTCCAAGTTGGGGAAAAGATTGATCGCATCTGAATGAACTTTCAGGGATGTATGGATGTTCCACCCTCCCATCTCAATAGATATCTGAGGAAAAATTGGCCTTGGGTAATCGTGATGATGTAAAATGATGCATAATTGGGGTATAATTGGACTGCATTTTGCAATTTGGAACTATAAATTCTGGCTCTTCTGGAAAAACACTTATGTGCATAGGGAAACTAATGGCACATACGTTGTTTTTAAACCGGGCTAGAATTCAAAATTTCCAAATTGCAAAATGTAGTCCAATTATTCTACTACAATTACAGTGGAAATCGGATACAACGACCTTTTAAAGACCGGCCAAATTCGGTCGTTTTATCCGATTGTCGCTATATCCGATGCTTATAAGCACATTGAATAAATGGGGGTTCAACCACGGTGCTGACCAGATCGCAGGTAGTTAAAACCGAAGTATCGTTATAAGCGATGTCGTAGTATCCGATTTCCACTGTAATACAATTTGAGGTTACTTTTGCTCCAAAATGTTGGGCCGTGCATCCACTTCATCCTTCATCCCGATTGATCGGAATGAATGCAAAAACTTTCAATTTTTGAAACTTCGTATTTTAAAATAATTATTCGCGTGAAAATGAAATTAACGTATCGCGATTTGCGACGTTACAAAGCTCCTGCCACATTTCTCAATCATCGTTTTTGCTCATCACATAGCTTTTTTGCTTCTTTTTTTTACTATATTTAAAAAAAAAAAAAATTGCGCAAAACAGTCGAGAAGAATTTTTATGAAACGATGAAAAACGAGTGAACATGTTCAGTCTGAGGAAATTTCCGTATTAGAGGTCCGTGATTTGGTACTTCCGCCACCGCGCTTTGTATTTCGGTCTCGGTACGAGTGATATTATTTTTCACTCAATTATAATAGTTTTATTTTTTCTAAAAATCATTATAGTTGTTAACACAAGGATAAAAATAACTAAATATATCCAAGGCTCCAGGCTATAGAACCAAGGCTCCTTCAATTTTTTTCATGCAACACGCGCATCCACGGAACACGAATAGTTGCGTCCAGGCGCTGGGATGAACTTCGCCTCCCACCGCGGATTCATCGGCTGCAAAACTTAAGGAAATTGAGAGGAATTCGATGGTGAAGGTGAAGGTGACGGTGAAGTCACTAAACCAAATATCTCGATTTGCGATGTTACAGGTTTTGTGCCACATTTAAAATCCAAAGAAGGCTTAATCATCATTTCTGCTTAACTTACCGTTTGTTATTCTTCATTTATTGTCGATATTTTCCAGAAAAGTCAAGCAGTATTTTTTGTCACGAACAAATGAAAAACGAGTGAAAATTTTCAACCGTATTTGAGGTCCGCAGTTTGGTATTTTTGCCACCGCTGTGGTTATAAAGGTTGATGCGCGAAGCGCATTTCTCTGTGATGAACTTTGTCTCCTTTTGCGCATCCATCGGCTGAAAACTTACAGAAACATAGAACAATTATGACTCATTAAATCATGTAAATCTTTTAAAAAATTGACAAGTTGTTACAATGAGTCGAAAATTAGATTCGATTTTTCGAAAATAATACCTCATTAATACGCAAATTTCCGCACTATCATGGAGATGAACATTACGGCGGTGTAAGTCGGTAATCACGTAACTCGGTTTGCGACGTCGCAGACTTCCTGTCATACTTTATTTTTGAAACGGAAAACTACTCAACGGCAATTATTTAAAACTGCCGTGACTTTTCTTCTGTGTGCAAAGAAAATGCTGCAAAAACTTCAATGAATGCTGTCAATTTGTCTCCCCCTAAAAAGATAACATTGATGCGGAGATTTTCAGACACCGTAAACGAGATATGTGATTGCGAACTTACACCGCGCCGTCGATGGTCGGTTTTATCATTTTTTCAGCTTTGTCTCCATCCACTCCATTTCCGCATATACTTGTCCCAGCATGATCTTATTAAATTAATCAATACGATCAGGGCAGCGTCTACAATAAAAAACACATTTTCTAACTTTTTTCCCAACTCCATGTCCTCTTACAACCTGACGGTTGATTCGCCATGCGCCAACCCAGGTGAACTGGAGGATCGTTTTACACAAACCACGGGGACGATACCATACATCTGGACGCATTTATGCCAAAAGGAACTATGTGCATAGGGTTTGCGTAAGACATAGCTCCTTTTAGCAAAATACGTCCATCTATGTTGTTGTGCTAAGGAAAAACACCGTATAGACATTCAAGAGTTGCCAATATTTCTAAGTAATCTGTTTATTTGTAAGGCGAGGTATGAATTTTTTCTCCTGAAATTTTCAAATAGTTTAAATCAGATTTCCAATAAAATTCTCTGCGAATTGGAGGAAGAATATTCACAAATTCCCCTAAGAGTTCGTACATTTATCGAAGGAGGATTGGCAACGTCTGAGGGGTCATACGATGTTCCTCCTTAACACGGCAGTATGAGATCTCGGGTCCCGGAATTTTCATTCACGTGTTCGGAACATGCATGTACGCCCGCCAGTCACACGTACAAAAACGAAGAGAGGGTGAGAAATTGCCATTTTGTTCTTTTATTTATCGGAATATTGATGGAGTGGCTCTTTTTTTCATTCAAAATGGCAACGAGGGAAGTACAGGATCAAGCAAGTGCCGGTGTGCGGTGTGGTTACCACTCTGCAGGAAGTGGTTGAGGGTTCTAATGTAGAGAATCCGTGGTCCTACAACCCGCTCCCCTTCTAGGTGATTTCAAGCTCAATTTCATAGTTTGTGTCGAGCGCTCTATCTGAGCCTCCATAGGGTGGATCCTCAGCTTTTGTGGAATTGGTTCTAGGTACCATCAGTATATTTTATATGTTAATATTTCGATGGATTATTTTGGAAAAATCGAAATATCGGTCTGTTGACCATCGAAGAACGTTTGTGCCGAAAAACATCTTCCAAAATCTTAAAATGAAATCAAAAGCACTCTTTCCAACTAACCATCGAATGTCAATACTTAATCGGTTGCAAACTAGAAGCATAGCTTTTGACTTTATTTTAAGATTTTGGAAGATGATTTTTCGGCACGAGGATTCCTTAATGATTCATTGATCCACCAATTGAAATTTCGATTTTCCCGAAGTAATCCACTGAATAGTTCGAAGTTGAAATACATCGATCCTACCCAGAATGAATTGGACGTATTTCTATTAAACGGAACTAAGCGCCATAGGGAGAGGAATGGAGAGGAGGGCTTGGATTGGCGGGTGTTGCGGAACGCGATGCTCGTTCCGTCCTATACTCGCAATGCTTTTCCATGGCGCTTAGTTCCATTTGACAGAACGCACTATCCGGGATTCTAAAATCCTCAGAAGGAACTCAATTTGGCGCTTAGTTCCGTTTAACAGAAATACGTCCAATTGCGCAAAAGCTCGAACTCTACTTTCAACGCTACGAGGGATTTAGTTTTCTCCTATTTGGCGTGAGGATCAAGATTTACGTAGTATAGAAACAACCAGCTTGCAGCTTGCAGCCATTCAGAGGTCAAAATATCCAAAGTTTTAAAAAATAATTTGATCAGAATGTTAGATAAATAACTTCGCTGCTAACTGGTAATTATATCCATCAGCCATTGCATCCATTGCAGAGACAAGAGCGCACGGACCGGAAAATGTAGTTACGACCTTTTGCGACACAGCGACGAGTTGAAAGGACTTAAACCAAAACAGAAAAAAAAGAATTCGCGGAACGTCAATCTACTGATTCAGAGGCAAAACGCAACAGTTATGTTACATTGTTAAAATTGTGCATCCGTTTTTTGTTCCTTTCCGCTGATTAAGAATAAAAAGTGCGCTCCACTTTTAAATTTACACCGAACATTTATTATTTTACGGAACCGTCCGCGCTTTTGATGACTCAACGGGGTTGCAAAACCCGGACGGGAAATGCACGCCACACATGGAGAAAAGACCGTAAAAGATTAATGCATGACAGTTAGAGCTTGTAAAGAGGCGCATTAAAGGGCGATTGCAAAAATTAGCCCAATAAATTTTACGGCCAAAATGCGCGCAGACGGCCCGAATGTGCAGAAGCTGCTTCACCGGAGAGAAGAAACCTTGCTTCCCTGCAAAAACCACATATCATACTATGGAAACTCCGAGGTAAATACGCTGTTTTTGATTTAACGGTAGAACGGTGGGAAGCCTCGCACTAGCAATCAATTAACAGGTACACCAGACTTGACCAGACCCCATTTCTTCCGACTGAAAATCGGGGGAATCCTCCGTGCATGTTTGTGTATGTTTAAAAACCAATAAAATTTGTACCGCATTTAACGTTGCGCCGCTATTAATATACCTCAAACGCGGCCTCCCACATTAAGGAGAGAGGTCGAGACGGAGACGAAAATAAAAATAAAACAATACATTCGGTTCGCTCATAAATTAAAATCACAGTATATGACTGGAAGTTGCACCGCAAACATGTACACCAATTGGACGTATTTCCATCAAACGGAACTATGTGCATTAAGACATGAGCCCTGAGACCTATGCGAATATATGTATAATAGGGCTCACGTCGTAATGCACATAGTTCCGTTTGGCAGAAATACGTCCAATTAAAACTCAACTTCTGAAAGTAAGTTATTAAATCATACCATAATTATTTCGAAGTAAAATCCGACCTGTAGAAGCATGGTGTCAAAAAAGAAAAATGAGGAGGGAGGGAGAGGGGGAGGGAGGGAGGGACGGAAAAATTCCGCGCTCAATAAAGAAAAAAAGTACGGACAACCTTTTGGACCTTTTCTTAAATGTACTGGTGCGGAAGATCGCTAACGCCCAATTTTTCCTATAATCGTAATTTATGGTCCTGCTCGAGGCTATGCTGCCTTGCGTCGGAAGAACGCCGTAAGAACATCCTGACGTTGCCAAATTTGTTCGAATAAAATGCTGGTTTACTGAAAAATTTCGGGGCATTTTTCTTTCAATTTCCAATCGATTTTTATTCACAATTTAACCTTGTGTCTGCGAAATTTTTAAGAGAAAATTCTCAGCACTTTTTTTTTAAAATAAATATTTTATCCGAAGAAATTTGACCACCTTTGGATGTACATGCGACGTTTTTCCTTATCACGGTAGAATGACTCTTTCGTTGGCGCCTTATGATTTCGGGTCTGCTGGTTAAACGTTGTGGCGGGCAGAATTCTTCACATGAATTCAGTGCATGGCTTTGCTGATTACAACGTATTGAGCGCATCTGATGTTAGAACCGCATGAGGTTTTCTAGACTCATTGGACATTGATTTAGAGTCCAGTAAGAGGTAGAGAGCGCCCTTGGGCCTGTCAGGGAGGGATAGGAAATGCTTTATTTCTCGAAGGTGTGATTTTTACTGGCTTCTGTGATGATTACTGAGTGGCCATCCTCGGATTTGTATCTTCAGAAGTTACGCCCGGCCTCCTTCAGATTTGGATTGATAATTCGACTACATTTTGCAACAAAGAACTACTATTTTTGGCTCATCCATAAAAACACCTATCTATATAGGTAAACTAATAGCACATATGTTGTAATGAGCTAGAATATAGTTCCTTATCGTAAAATGTAGTCCAATGAGCATGTTGCATACTTTTGCTGAAGCAAAAATAAGAATTGTTCCTTATAAAAAATGTCTCTAAAATCACGATGAGCGCATCTGCAAAGTGTAAAATACACTGCGCGTAGTATTATGAAACCTTTATCTCTCGAAAATTGCAAAACTGACAGCAAAGCGCCTTATTTTCCAGCCTGCACCATGCACGACCGTTGAGTGGGAATAATTGCATCCAGGCGTTGGCTTTACTACCTAGGATCACCGGTTCATTTTGAATCATTAAGGCACACTTAGGGTAGGAATCGTTCACCATCATTGGATTCTGTCGAAAGAGTTTTTAACAAAAGTCAGCTCTGGTAAGTGACTAACAACAGAAAACCGTGTCATTTTGATCGTGAATTGATTTTTAAATAACCCACGTGTGTTCTCCGATCAGATTACCTTTTTTCCCAGAACTATCCGTTCAATATTTCGCCCCCTCTATTTCACGAAAGAATCGAGATTGAAATGAAAGAAAATTCTCGCTGTCAAATTTTTCTCCTGTTAAAGTGTGACCTTCCACATAACGACATTCGAAGTGCCTATTATTTACGTGTTTAAGAATGTCTTGCATGCATTTCCCTCTATCTCGTGCTCACGATTGAAATTAAAACCACACATTACGACAGGTCAGAGTAGTGATGGCCATCCAACCGTCAAAAATTCCATCAGCCCGTGCAAAAAATGCAGAAACGCATTGCAAGCTCACCGCCTTCATTTTTATTTACGCACCCGACACGCAATTAATTATACCATCGACACCTAGCCTCTCGCGGTGAGGGAACAATCCGCATAGATTATGCAATTTTCCGCATATTTTCTTCACGAGAACAGTGAAAAATGTTACACGTTCAGAATGTAGTCATGTCCTGACGGGTGGATTTTGCACAGGGAGAAAGAAAGAGATAGAGAGAGCGCGAAAAAAGGTAAATTTATTTGGGTCATAGGGGGAAATAATCAAAGAAGCCGAATCGATACCTCTTGGCCCCCAGTTTATAAATTAAAGCATGTCGTTACAGCCCGCCTCGTGAGGCTCCACCCCGCACCCCACCGTGAAAAAAACAAATAAATGCTTGCTATATCTGACGGTAGATCACTTTTTTGCTCCCCAGCGCGGTCTGGTGGTATCCAGCGGAGTTGCCGGTTAGTTGCTCGAGGAAAAAAAGAATAAGGAAGATTATTTGCATGAAAAATTCGAAAAACATTAATTCCTGATACAACCCAGATAAGACAGAAATATTTAGCCAATATTTAAACAATATTGTTTTGATATTTATGCAAACATTGGGCCAATATTGGTTAAATATTGAGCCAATGTTAAAAGTGTACACCATATTTCCTTTTGGCATAAATACTGTGCCAATACTTTAAAATACCGTGAAATACTGTGCCAAAACTTTGAAAATATTTTTATAATATTTTAGGTAAACATATTATTTTTAAAAATACTGAATAAAGATTCTTTAAATATTTTTTAAAAAAATCATTTTGATTAAAATATTATTAACATATTGTCAGTATTGTGTAAATATTGCGACAATATTGACAATTTTTGCCCAATATTTTAAAGATATTATCTGAGAGGTTGAGAGTGTTTTTTTTATATATTCATATTGTTTATTTTTTTTATTCAATGATTTGACAGTTCCACATGAAAACGTCTTACAGCCAAAATACACACTCGGCTTGAGATATGAATAGTTTTTAGATCTCCGATCTTTTTGCATTTCAAAATATGCAAATTGATTTTTGAATTATGCATGGGTATGCAAAAAAACAGTTGGGAATCCAAAAACCCCATGAACCATGCCGGAAATTATTCGGAACGAATGCCAGAACTCGTGGATTTTAGGAAAAGTATTGATAATCACTTGCCTATAACTACCAGATAAAAAGCGGTCGAGATGAATATTGCATGCTTTTACCCGAAGCGCAAAGCGGAAAACTGCAGTTTGCGTGAGAATGACTTATGGATGCAAATACGTTTCTGTAATTCAAATTCTTGTTGTAATTAATTTCTGTGCATGTTAACTTTTCAATTTAACCACGTTTCCTCTGTTTTAAGTACTATGTCTTCAGAGCAATCAGAGCTCCGGGATTTTCACTTTTCAGAGAAATATGCCTCGCATATCTAAACCATATAAATCTTGTAAATACAAATTGACGCGATGAAGTCGCTCATATGCCAGATTTCTGTTAAAAGAGCAAACCTTAGCTTCAATAGACAACTAATCGCAAATTAGTCGAGCTAAAATTTGAAAAAATATTCATTCGGACAAATATATTATGATTCTAAGTATATGCTGGTGTAACTTATACGTAACCTTAGACATTATTTTAAGTTTAGACACAGAGGCTTCAAGAATTTTTTTCTTTCTTTTTTTTCGGAAAATTGAAAGGGTGCAATTTCGTCTGGATGAGTGATACTAGGTGAGTTTTAAAAACGACAAATGAATCCTGGCGTTCAGTGACAGTCCAAATTTTTAATATTTTGCGGGGAGACATCAAAAAGCGCATGATATAAAAAAATGATCACTGCACGGAGAAAAAAACCTCGTGCAAGGGACCCAAGGTTTAGGTCATATGGATCTCTGAAGTTTTCGGATTGAGCATCTGAACACTTTAGGTCCAGCTGCTGAGGTTTGGATCACACATCTGAAACTTCAGTTCTTACATCTGAGTACTTCGGTTTTCACATCCGAGAAACTTCGGTTCTCACATCTGAAGTACTTCAGATGTAAGAACTGAAGTTTCAGATGTGTGATCCGAACCTCAACAGCTAGACGTAAAGTGTTCACATGCTTAATCTGAAAACTTCAGAGATCCATGTGACCTAAACTTCGGGTCCCACGCACGAAGTTTTTTTCTCCTTGTACTAAGCAGAAAATTCTCTGAAATTTTCACAAAAATCCGCACAACCATTTTGATGTAAAACATTTAACTGCCCTATTAAAGGCAATAGCTGATGTGACTTGGTTCCTTTTCTGTTTAACACGGTCCAATTGTGACTTTAAAATTTGTCTTCCATCGCCGAAAATTCGCAAGAAATGGCAACAATAAGCAGACGCGGTAGGGTGGCGTGCTGCTATGCTTTCTTGCATAATCCGACCCGATGCCGGCGCGATGTCCTCGTATATAACCTGAAATCGTCTCTTTCCTTGTCTCCTACGTTCCTCCTCCTCTCTTTCCCACTCTATTTTCGGCCTGTTTGTTTTATACCCCCGCCCGGCTTAATTTATGCATTTCCCACCCGTGTGTTTATGTCTAGAACATCTGTAGTCCGTCCACCGCTGCACCCGCAAATTCCAGCAATCTCCATCGTAAATCCGCCGGTAGCGGCATCGATGATTCTCAAATCGGGAATTGATGGCTTTGGAGTGTTGCATTGTTTCGCTATCGATAGTTTGAGGCTCGACGATACTCCAAGAGGAACATTATTGTGACATCTGTAAAAGTTGTCTGCCGACTTACTTTATGCGGTGTCAGCTGATCACTTTGGGGGTGTTGTGCACTATACTTGGTTTTTTTATCCTCTCCTTTTGATGCATATGTGTGAATCAGACTTTGCCTTTTCTCCCAATGAGATTAGTTTTCCAACCAACTTTAGCCTGAAATCACCCCCCCCCCCTCCCGAGTAGATTCAACTTGGATTGTCACTTGACGCCAAGCTTCAGTTCTTCTGCTTTTAAGGTTGGGTGACGTGAGCTGTGATTTTTCTCCTTATTCTAGAACCCCTTAGAGCTTGGAATATCTCTTTAAAACTATCCTTTGTTCTATACTTAGGTAACAAATTGTAAAATAAATATGACTTGACGAAACTTTAATTTAAGTTTTGTAAAATTATGTTTATTAACGAACTTAAACTTAAATGTGCGGTTTATTTACTCTTACTAATTTGATAGAAAACTTGAGTGATTCACAGAAATTTACATTGTGTTTACCTCTTTGCAAAATTTGCATAACCTCCATTTTTTTTTTTTTTTTTTTTTTTTTTTTTTTTTTTTTTTTTAAGGGGAACTGTGCTAGGGGAAATTTTAATTGGTTTCTACACAGGTGTATTCAAAAACTCCGGCGTATTACCATGCTGTTTCAAAATTGTATTTGCGACATATTTCTCAGTTACTTGATTTGATCTGAAGCGCATTATGACCGTCATTTTGTAATTCTCTTAAATAACACGATAAAATATCATTATCACATTCGGAAATGTTCTCTCATTGAATGAGATAAAAATTAATCAAAATGCCACACGCAAGTTCGAAATCGTTGGACTTACAACGAGAAATCAAGGCGATTGATGAGAGCTTTTTTGGGAGAAAAATGGAGCACGAAACAGGAACTCCAGACATACCACAGATTACGTCGGTCCCGGTTCCAGAATCACCCGTCTAAAATTTCAGGCAGGCTATCATTAAAAGCCCAACGCAACGAGGGATACGTCACCCCCTCCCCCCTCCCCCGCCACAAAATAGCGCGGTGCGCGGGATCGCCTCGAAACGATCAAAAGTAATAGTTGGAAATCAGTCGGAAAATAAAGAACTGGGTTACAGATTAATTGGGAGCCAGAACCATGAAGATGCGAGCTTGAATTGGAAGAGGAAGGGGGGAGGGGAGGGGGGCGCCGCCGTCGCGTTGTGGGAGTGCGGGAAGAAAAGGGTTAAAGAAGCCTCAGTTGGACGCATTTCTGTCAAACAGAACTATGTGCATTATGACGTGAGCCCTGGTATGCATGTCCTCTCATGGGTCTCAGAGCTCATGTCTTAATGCACATAGTTCCGTTTGATGGAAATACGTCCAGTTGTTGGGATTCGAATCGTCCAAATGAATAGTTTTGGCTTGATTCTCCCCCGCCCCCTTCCCTGTGGATCAAATCGATGGTAGAGTAATAGGTCTAATGGTTCTAATGGGTGTAGAAGTCACGTTCGTTGTTCCCAGCTCAGTTGCCAAACGGATCAGAAGTAGTCGTGGGGGGAGGCGGGGAATGGGGGGGGGGGGTGTTGGTGGGAGGGCGTCAAAACTTGAGGTGAGGATGAGCAGGTGGACGCGCAGGGGACTCCTGGCTCCGTGCAGTATCCGGTACTCCGGGGGGCTTCATGAGCGTTTGTTGGCGTATTCTGTCTGCACGCTGAGAAAGCAGAGCTGCCTCAGAAATTAAGGGACAGAAATATGATTTTCTCATCATAAATATTACAAAATACCGTACATGCGGGAAAAAAGAGTAAATATCCATACACTGCAGTACATTGTAGTGCTGTAGCACATTCTCATCTATTTACTTATTGCAGTAGGATGGTAAAAGTACTGGTAACACATTCAAACAAGACGAAATATTTTAATACCCTTATTCAAACTCTTGAGAGCGCATATTGCCTACTTTCTCAAATGAAGGAAATTTGAATGCAGATGGCTGCAACGCAAAAAAATTTCTCAGGGCAATATTTACGACATTTCATTCTCCGTAAATAAGGACTGTAAAGAATTAGAGACACCATCATTAGATTGTTAAATTTTACCTCGAATACGTTTCCCTTTTCTGCCTCTGCATTTCAAACTCCCTTCTTCCCCATAGAATGGGTTTCATTTGAATGACGGAAAGTGCAAAGCACGGCAGTGAGTCTTAATCCTCCATCTAATTCATACATTTCGTTTAAATTCCACATTTGAATCGCAAGTTTGCATTAATTTGCTTTACCTATTTGCATTGCTCGTACTTCGGAAAGAAACTCAGTTTGTTAATATCGTGTTACGAACCTGTGCGACACGAGCGTCCAAGTAATTAACTGAAAAAGACGTTTTGCTCGAGAAAAACATTGATTGCACCCGTTGCATCCATCGAAAAACATTGCTAATCGCGAAAACCGTGGGCGCACCTGATATTTCGCCTACAAAATCGAGCGTATGCAACCCGGCTCATCCCGGAGTTAGTTTAGTTGCATGTTGGGTTCGAACCCAACCTCGAATATTCTCCCATTGTTAACGCTCCGCGCATTTCTCACATGCCAACTTTATCTTTCGGACAGGCATCTCAATTGGTTTATACAGGGTTTGTAATTTTTTTCCTCTGTTAACCGAGGAGTCTAGAGGAAGATACACGCGGGATATTCGCAACTGATTCCAATTCCAAAAGGGGTAATGGAAAATGACGAAATAAATTTAAAACTGAAAATCGTGTTACTTGAATTATTTTTTGATGGAGTGAAAGACTGGGATAAAACTAATCCTGCTTTACCTGGACACGCCAAAAGCCTAAAATATCGATCCTTTGCCGGAAAATGTACTACCACTGATCTTCTTCTCATGCCATTACTATGCCACTGTGCTTGCATTTTGTTTTTTTACTGAATTGCATTTCTTCAAACTTTCTCAATAATTCTCATCAGGCTGACAATGACACAAATCTCCGAGGATTGGGCCGCGAAACGGCCAGGGGCGGAGTGTCTTGCAGTGAACCATTAATATCAATGCATTGAAATAGGTTAAAAATTGAAACAGCTTTTTTGAACTTGTTTACGTATTTAAAGGTTCATTTTTTGTAAGACCATTTTTTAAAGATTGATCTTCCGAGTCTGTTTTTTTCTTCTTTATTTATTTATTTAAAAAAGAGACAAAGACAAAGAGAGAGCAAGAGAGATAAAACAAAACTCTTATTGAATAAAATCTAAAATAAATCAAACCAGTAGCTTTACACGAACCAAAATCCCAAGGATCTAACCTAAGCTTTCCTGCAGCCTCTGGAGCCAATACCCGCCCTTGGATCTGACCACATCCTCGAAAAAACCCCAATATCAGGGGCCAATTTGGCAATAGGTGGGCAGTGGCCGGCACGCACTGGTAATCACAATGACGGGAGCCTCTGGTGGCTCTGCTTGGTCCTGGTCCCGGGTCCGAGGTGCCCTCTGCTGCGCCGAGTTAAATCCACGTAACCGCCCGGGGTTTCCGCGGTGGAGTTAGGCGGTTTTGCCCGGGTTGGGGGCTCTGCTCACTGCTCTCCCACTGTGGGAATCGATCACCGATCAGCACAGCACGCGCGCGTTCTCGCGTGTGTCCCGGCGCGTCCGCGACTCCGCGTCCGTCGCTCGCCTTGTTCTTGTTCCACTCCTTGCTCATTGCTCCTGCTCCGCTCCGGAGCCGAGCCATCTCATCACAACCACCGGCCCCGGGCATCGATGACCATGGTTGTGGCCTCCAGTCTACTACCATCTCATGAATGGGAATGCAAAAGTCGATAAGCGCCATCAGCGGGCAAAATATATGTTGAAATTTATAGAAAAAACTGTAGACAAAGAAGACATAAGGAGTATAGAGCGATCCAATTGGTTAAAACGGGTGCACTGAAAAAAAGTGAAGTTGATTTAACATTCTGGATGTAAAAAAAGTGTGCGAGAACTTACACAATGCTGAATTAACTCCTACAGCAGTAATTTTAGCAATGTCAAGATGTAAATCTAACTGCCGTATTGGGTGATTTAGCATTATGTGAGTTGTCGCACACTGTTTTTTACATCCAGAATGTTAAACCAACTTCACTTTTTTTCGGTGTGGTTCTTATAGACTGAGGGTGTAAATGACGGACTAATCCTCGGGTGTCTCGTGGGTTGCGCCGTTAGTTAGTGTTACCAACGTCCTTTGTCCATTGCAACCACCCGCTTCCACCAATAGGATCCTTCCATATCCTTTTGGTCTTCTTTGTCGATTGCTTTGTCTATCAATTCCAATAATTAGCCCGCAGCCATCTGATCATTGGAATTATTGGACAAAGCGATAGACAAAGAAGAAAAGGGGAAAATAGAGCGATTTTGTCGGTAGACACGGGTGGTTGTCGTCTACATGGGGGAAATTAATTGATAGCACAACTATGATGTCTCTTGTGGATTGCCGATAGTTAGTCACCTACTTTGTCTATTGCATCCGCTTCCATTGGTAGGGTCGATCAGTTTACCGTTCGTCTTCTTTGTCGACGGGTTTACCTATAAATTTCACTAATCAGCCGGTAGGTTTCACTGAAGTTAAATTATCATTTTGTGGGTATTAGAAAGCTTGAGAATATCAAATTTTTCTTACGGAGATGAAACAAAAATTTACAGAGAATTTATCGATAAAAACTTCTACAATTAAATGCAGTTTAGTTCTTTTAAAATGTACCTCATACATTCAAAGCAAAAAAAGAGAATAGTATTGTTCACAATTTTTACAGAATATTTCGTCTTATCGTCGTTTCTATGAAGAAATAATATGTGACGTGAAATTTGCAACCGCGCAAATTCTCTGACGAGTATAGGAAAGTGTGATGACAACATATTTTGGAGACCTGGCCTCATTAATATGAATTATGCGACGACGCATGTACTTTCATTCAGATAATTTGTGGCAGTGAGGGGATGGCACACCGCGGATGCTAAAATCGCCTTCATTTTGAAATGATACCACCGGAGATGATCGGCAGCATTGGAAGTATCACGCAACCTCTATAGAATCCCTCCTCATATGTTTGCTGCCAGTCTGATCAGTAAGAGGATTTCATAATACCATCACTTCAACTTCCTAGTCATGAAATTGTATCTTTTCAGAATGAAGGAGATTTTCACCGTCCCTTCTGTGGTGATCCCTTATTTAGTAGACGTTGTTCCACACGTTCGCGTGATTCTGACGTCGATGTGACCAGGATACGGTTTATACGTCACATCACTATAATGTCCCCTCCGGATCATGAATTCACATCCTTTTAAAATGAGTGCAATTCCTAATTTTTCCTGATACAATGATCGTTTTTGCAACTGACGGAAGTTCTTTACTCTATTCCAAACCTATTATAGCCAGAAAGCGGTGGAGGTTATTCACTCGGAAGTTCAATGAAATCGTTGTAAGTCAAAGTTTCATACGGACGCTGATTACAAAAAAAAAAATCCTTAGAGCGTACATTTTTATGAAATGGACCGCGGTGTAAATTAATGGTCTGATGCCTTCTTTTTGAGATTTTTTTTTTTAATAATAAAAAAAAAATTAATGAAAATTATTCAGCTAATAAGAAAATGCCGGAAATGCCGGAAATCGATGTGCCAACCTATGACGTAGGTCATGAGCCCATAGCGCCGTCAGTAAACCAACCGGTGAGAAGACGACTTCATTTTCCGTTGAAGGCAACTGATTGTGAGATGCGTCCCAAAAAAATTCTTTTTATCCCTGCCGTATGCGATACATTTCAAATACTCGATGTGCCAACCTATGACGTAGGTCATAATGTGCCCGTAGCGCCATCAGAAAACCAACCGGTGAGAGGACGACTTCATTTTCCGTTGAAGGCAACTGATTGTGAGATGCGTCCCAAAAAGGGAGAGCAAATCGCAGGTCGATGCTGATTAATTCATCGGAGTTGTCATCGCGGGGCTCAGCGCACGATTAAATCGAGCGCTCGGGGCGAGGTAACAATCAGAGAGGGAAGGTGATGCAGACGATTTTATAGCTGGAAAAATATAAATGGAGCAGGGAAAACAGTTTGTGTGTGGGAACGGGGAACTTGCATGAGGACGTGACCGAGGTGGACAATCCCCCCCCCCTCCCCCCTCAGGTGGAGTGAGACAATCGAGGGAGAAAATCTTCCAAGTTTTCGTTTTTGTCTTATTTTTTATTTTGCCCCATTCGCTTCGTTGTGAGTCTGATGATAGGAATCTCGGAGAGGGGTAAGTCGCGTCGGATTCTCTATCGCCATTCATTGCGGGGCGTTATAATCGACTATCGATATTTTTCCATTTAAAGCTATGGCAATGAATCGATTATTGAGGTGTTCGTTGTGAACACCCTTTTTATCGATCCTTTTCCGTAGGTTTAAATGGCAGACCAAGCGATATACCGCAAAGCACGCCACGCCACTGCTCGGTTGCCGTTCACGCTCTGGCCAAGACATCTTGGTTTCACTTTTAATATGTTGATACACGACTTGACTAAACCTTCACAATAGAAAGAGATTAGAACATAAAACAAGGCTAGACGATTTTAAACCATTAAAAGGGTAAGATATTTTAAGCCGTTACCGGCTCATTTTCAGCTGCGTATAAAACAAAAAAATAAATAAAAAGTTGATTGGCGACCTGAGTCCAGACGTTATCCCGTAACCACTGGGTGTTTGAAAAAAAAATATTTTAAAATTTCGTTTCTTTATCCATGTTTCAATCTCTTTCTATTTTATTTGTGTTTTCGGGATATGTTTTTGTGTGTTATACCTAATCCTTTGTTTTAGTATGCTTTTTCTTACCTACGCTGATTCCATAGGCACGGGACGAATCAGTACTCTTGAAATACCTCACTGCTTTAAATGGTGATGGTGTCGACTCATTTTTAGTCAATATTCATAAAAGTAAATACTATTCGCATCATACGAGTGTTCCACTGACATCATAGCAAACATTCTACTCATATCAGTTTTTTTTTTTTTTTCATTTTTCTAATCTCCTATTTCTGGTCAGGAGACATTTTCATATTAATGTATACTTACACAGTTAAAAATTGAGGAATTAAATTCGATCATGCCCCAAGGGTTGTGGTTCGACAGGGAGCAGGGGAGGTTAGATGTCGTAGAGCTTGAGGGAGTGCTATACAGCGACCTATATGAATGTATTAAATTCGGTGCCGAATTCTATATGGCGCCCTAAAACTCCAAGTGATATTAATGTGGAGTTAAATCAGCACCATAAAAGTGTATGACGTTAAAGAGTAAATTCCGCTCCGTAATCTTACCACTCGAAGATTTTGGGCGCTTTATAGACTCCGGCACAGAATTGCACTTCAAAATTTTTAACGCTGGAAAAATTGAGCTCCTCTGTGCTTCAATTTTTTTTTATTAGTGCTTGAGATATAAGAATCGCATGCAGATTCAATGTCTGCCCTGGTTGTGACTTGATTAATTCGGCTAAAACACTGGTGTGTTTCGCTTAAAACTACTCATCCTGAAGCCCACACGGTGGACGTGCCAGCTCAAGCTCAAAATCCGTATTGTCACTGGTCGGCATTCGTGCCCACATACAGCAGAACGCGCAAGCACACGAAACCCATCTTCATTATGATGCTGATCAGAAACTGCTCCTTTGCAATTATTAGCATCTGTGGGCCCGAGTAATTGGGTACATCTAATGATGCTGCCATTACTTGCGGCCACGGTTAATCTAAAGTAAACCCACGCCACAGCGTCCTCCTCCTTCAGAGCTTGAAAAGATCGTTCTATACTCTACTATGGCGGAACAAGATGATGAGACAGTGGCGTGGCGTGAATTGCGATGTATCGATTGATCTGCCATTTGAACCTATGGTAAAGAATCGATCCTTTCCCATAGGTTTACATGACAGATCAATCGATATATCGCAAAGCACGCACCGCCACTGGATGAGACGAATAATCTCATTTCAAGATGATGCAAATGCCCGGATAAAGGCATCTGTGAGTCAAATACTCTTTTGACTAATCAAAATAGACGAATTTTAGAGAAATTCAAAATAATAAAATCAAATAAATAAACTAAAAAACACAGGAAAGCGGATAACCAAGGTTAAAAAAAAAAAAAACACAAAACCTGGGACTTTTCGAGATGGTTTAATGCACATTTTCACAATTATTACGAGTTCGACTCTCTAGAAAATTAATTTTATGAGAGCTTACTATTCCTTTGAGCATACCTGTAGGAAGAGCTTCAGCTCCCCAAGTACACTTTTCCCTAGCTCTATCTTATCCGATCTCGGCGCCAAATGTTGCTGTTCACTGTCCAGAGTGTCCACTCTCAGAGGATTGTGGTCAGGGACCTCCACTAGCTCACTGCAATTGACTATTAAAGCTGTTATGTGATTTCTGTGCGTCTGTAACAGGCAAGATTTGGACATTAACGCTCAGAAAACTTACCGACGAAGCAGTCATCACGCTACTATGCCCATATTTCCGAGAAGAAAGAATAATAAGAAAATGATTTCCTCTTACGTCCTCCACAGACCCTCATTCATTTACTCTGTCGTGCTAAGTAAAAACATCTCATGAATATGTGGACGTTGCCAAATTCTCTTCGATAAAATATTCATTTTGCAGAAAAGTATGCATATTTTATAGGATGATCCGAAAGGCTCGCACCATTCCTATAACGTCTGGAGTTCTTGCTCGTTTTCAGGGTGGCCCCTTCAAAATTTTGGGGGGTCCAAAGAAACATTTCCTTTACTTTGAATCACACACAAAATTTCGGGTCCTTATCTCAATGTTTTCAACAGTTGCAGTGGTGGTGTCTGGTGCTGTTCGTGCGTGTCTTTTGGATTATCCTGTATATTACTGGAATATTACGATCTATTTAGGATTAATTGGACCACGTTCAGCAGAAATGAACCAAGTCACATTAGCTAGTTCCAAATTAATCTGGGCAATTTAATTTTTTACAAGAGAACGCTTAAGAGGATTCCTTTGAAAATTTTGATGACTTTGCTTCGTTACTATGCAGAAAATTCAATGAGATTTGCACAAAAATCTGCAGAATCGCTATCATGTGAAAAATTAAATTTCCCAATTAAAGTTGGCATACCTGATGTGGCTTGGTTACTTTCTGCTAAATGTGGTCCAAGCGGGGATCAAATTCTGTGAAAAACTGAAAGAGAGATATTCACAAATTTCTCAAGAGATCTGTACTTCATCACTGAGAAAAAAAGGTTGGTAACATCTACTATAAGTCTACTCGATTTTGTACACAGTAGCGATTATGTAGTGAAAATAATCAGAATCATGTTAGTATTCACCAGAACTTTGGTGATACATACCAAAATATGGTAACTGGTACCATAGCATCTGGTGTTTATTACCATACTCGGACACAGTGATACGAGTATGGTAAAATCTACCAATTTTTTTTTCAATGATTAAGGTAAATTTGGCGACGCCTGAGGGCGCATACGTTCCTCCTTAAGACGGCATTACTGGTGAAAAAGGATTCCTGCCTCCTTGCTCGGCTCGCTTTGGCATAATGCCTTTTGAGCTTTTTTTGCACGGCAGGACACCGGGCATCCAGTCGGGATGTCTGCCGGTGTCATGAGCGAGGGCCACGGACTCATCTCGGCCGCTGATTGGCCGGCGAGCAAGTGTAAGAAGTGAGAGTGAATGAAACCAAGTGTTGGCGAATGGGCGAATCATGCGATGGCAGCAACGCCAGTATCCTGCCGAGAGGAAGATAGCTTCGCGGGCGGGGAGCCCCGCCGCCGCGCCGCCACCGCTACGCCGCCAGACTCACCACCCAGACGAGGTCCCTTGTCTCTTTCACGATGGTAAACTCTGCACCTGAAAAAGTTTAAGGGGAGGTTTTTAAGGGTTCCAAAATCGCAGCGGTTCCCAGCTGAGGCAGGGTGGGATGATAAAATTAAGCGAAATTTCAGTGCTCCAATTTCCCGGAACTAGTACCGAATTTCGGAACTTTTGAGATTTTCCTGAATTTCTCCCGGAACTTTTGATGAGCTTCGGTTCAGTCCTCCGAATCGAATCATTTTGGCTCACAAAAATTGAACCTCGGGTATGGTAACAGAGATTTTCGACAAAAATACGAATTTTGATATGGCTGCAAAAAACTTTGGCGACCTGAATCAAAACTCGGATTTCATAACTGAAAATTCGGGTCACCTGAACCGAAAAATTTGGTGTGTCATACTGTCGTGCTGAGAAAAAATGGCGTATAAACATCCGAATGTTGCCAAATCTCCGTCTAGGAGACATTCATTTTTGAGGAAATTTATAAAAAAAATTCCTAGAATTTTCAAAGACTAGATTAAATTTGGAATAGAATTCCCTAAAAAATGAAGAATGTATAGATAAGTCTCTTAGAAAATTCGTATTTATCTAACGAGATCTGGCAACGCCTGAAGGCTCATGTGTCATTTTTCCTCAGCAAAACAGCATATGGAGCGTAGTCAGGTGCGTAGCCAGAAAGTTTTGAAAGTTCAAACTTCCTCTTTTCTCGCCTTTTTATATTTTTTGTCTCCCCTATTCTTCATTTTTCCCTCCTTTTGCTGCTTTCGGAGGGAGCTTGAGCCCCCTAAGCCCCCCCTCCCCTCTGGCTACGTGCCTGGTAGGCGTAGTTTTTTCTTCGCACATACGAGACGATGAGAATAATAAACGAGATTTAGCTGAGAGGTGGCAACGATGCGGGGGGTGGACGATAGACAGGCACTGCTGTGGCAAGCAACCGTTTGATTAACCTGTAATTTTAACCGGAATAATTGAAGCTTTGACGGGCCATTATTTTGGGTAAGAGGCTGAGTGGAGGTGGACCGCCGCCGCGGCAGGATGCTCATGGAGTGCGAGGGTACCGTCAACATAACCACGTATCTCGCTTCCCACATGAGCCCCGGAGAGCATAACGTTAAACGGAGGACACGGCTCACGTGGGTATGAAGCTGCGCCCTTGCGTCGGAGGAGCGACGCTATCACGTCTCGAGCTGGGGCCGGGGTTGCGGTTTTCCGCGCGCCGATCCGCGAAAAGATAGAAATATGACCGCGCCATTTCTCACAGCACTCACCACTCGTGCATGTGGCAAGGGCTCCGGGGGGCCGTGCGCCCCCTGTCATGTCCGCGAGCGGCGAGCTTTTCCGCTCCGGCACCTACGATCCTACGAACTCACATTCTTGCCCCATGAAACACGGTAGGGTCTAGAGTCCCTTTTTACTGAGAGTCAAGACAATGTGAATCCATTTTCGATTGGTTCCCGTATTTTAGGCCTTCACAGTGTCACAAACGGGAATAAAGATTACATTAATTAGGATTACATAATCTGGAATGGACCAGGGAATTACGGATTCGATAGGGAACAAACGGAATGAGAAAAGGAACGGAGAGAAGAATTTGAGAGTGGGCCGATCAAAGATTACAAAAAACGTTCAATTTCTGTAATCTTTATTCCCGTTTGTGACTCCATGAGAGGGTGTTGTCTTGACTCTCAGTATAAAGGGACTCTAGGGTCTTGCTTATTCTCGGTGCTCAGGGCCGGAGCCAAAACGAGTATACTGTAACAAAAAAGTTACGGGCTATGTAGACGTACTGTCCGTGCCGGGCTCTGATGCCGAAAGTTCCGGGTGTTGGAGCCGTAGCTCGATTTCTCCTTGTGCTGAGGCAGAGACTTTCGTCCACTGAGTCGGCCTCGACGCATTGAGGAAAATCGCACTCATTATCAACAAGAAAACCATTCAATGGCACTTTGTCAAAGAAGATATTTAATATTTAATACGTTGAGAAAAATCTTAATGGTCAAGACAAAAATTCACCTTTTTTAATGAACTTTTTTTGATTAAACGAAGCAAAAAAAAAAAGAAAAAAAAGAAAGAGAGATAGAAAGAAACAAGTGAAAAAAGGAAGAAAATTTTATCGTATGACAAGGAAACTTTCACATCACTTCTCAGGCTCTCTAACGTCGCGTCGCGCGTCGCTTCATTTCGACGGTTTCCAATTTATTTTTCATGTAATTTTCCTTATTTGATGATTAAATGACAACGCCGCGATGGGAGGCGGGGAGGGGGCGACTACGCTCTAATCGGGGGGAGCCCCATCCGCAGAGCATCTTCGTTCCCCGGCCTGAAAGCAGTCAAATCCGGCGGCGACGGAGGGAGGGGGAGGAGGTGTTGGTGAAGGGGGTGGAGGGGTGGAGGCACACTTCCGAAAACAATAAAGGAGAGGAAACTGACTCTTGAGACCCATATCATCCCGTATATACGAGCGCATAGCAAGCCACCACGCCAAGAGACTTACGGAGCCACCGGGTCGCCCTCCCCCCTCCCCCCTACCGGCACGACCCGTGTCCGAAGTTCCCTCTACGAGAACACTAAAAAAAATTCCTCCTTGATAAAGAAAATTTAAAAATGTAGGGAAGGAGAGAGATTACGCCACCTTCCGGACAAAGTATCACAAGCACCATGCGACGTTTCAAAATTTTCGACGCAATTTTATTTTTTTACAGAGAAATAATTGTTCAACGAAGCTGTCCGAAAATTTCACTGATTTTTTTTTTGTGCTGCTGATAAAATTCAGTGCAATTTTCAAACAGATTCAACTAACAATATCTCTGTAAAAAATAAAATGGCGGCGGAAATTTTGAAACGTCGCATGATGTTTGTAATACTCTGGCCGGAAAGTGACGATAGGTTAAATCAGTCACTGTTAGAATAGTACAAGCTTTTAACGAAGAACTCAGGCACAAAAATAGCGCCAGATGGTTAGGAAAGAAAACATTGCAGTTAAGGATTTTCTTGCAGAAATTCAAGCCACACTATTTTCCACATAATGTAGACTTTGCGGAATTTTTGCACAGACTTTGCGACAAGGGGTGGAGATCAGAAGGTGCCAATTGCCTGATGGTCTCTGGGAGGATAGGGGGCAATGGCGATTGGGCGTCGCAGAGTGCGAGGCTGCGCTATGAAAGCGGCTTAAAGTAAATACCTGAGATGCCAAATAACGACCTAAAACCTAAAACTTGTCGTCAGTTTCAAAAATTTGAAGGAAGGTCATCCAATGCAACGTTGACACTTTAACAGAGAAAACATTACCACCGCTCAATAACTGATGGTATTCACAATAAATGTCTAGGTCCTACACGTTGGAACTTAGTCGAGAATTTTTAAGAAGTCTAAAATAGAAGAAGCCTACACGAGACTGGCAAATGTTCAAAGTTTACCAAGTGCCTCAGCACGGATATTTTGACTTTCATGTCCTCTAACCTTGGGCATTTGATATGCTCTTCATAGGTTCACTATCCACGGTGTCAAAGGACGTAGAGATGAGCATTGCGAGCTCACGCCTCGCGCCATCGCGCCTTCAATTTTACAGATGCAACACGGACATCCATCAAGTACGAATAGTTGTATCTCTGCGCCATCGTCAACGTACGGCGTTTCTCTGCTTTGTTTCCATATTGAGTGCGTTTACGTTTGTCTTATTTGTATTGGTACTTCAAGGGCTGCGTGAGAAACATAGCGGAAGATAGGAGAGACTTAATCGAGCCACGTTTTTTAACTTTTCTTTCGAGTCTGAGCGACACCTCATCGACGGCATAGAACAGAGCATCGAGAGTTCACGCTCCGCGCCATTGCACCTTCAATTTTGCAGACGCAACACAGACATCCATTAAGCACGAATAGTTGTATCTCCGCGCCGGTGTCAATTTTCTTTGCTTGTATCTCCGCACCAAGGTGAACAATCAATACAGGTCGCGACAGAAAACCAGAAGTAATAAGGATTTTCTCTTTTCCAACTTCTGTACGATCATTACAGATATTTTTGACGAGGATTACACTTTTCCTGAGTAGAATAAGGTATCGATCATTTCTCCCTTGATAGTGTAGATGCCTCTTGATCCAGTTTTATGTCTCATGAAAAGCCTAAAACTGATAAGCCAAACGGAAAAGGCCACAGCCATGCCAATACTCTCCCTGAATAGATATTTTAGCTAAACTTACTTCACCACTGGGACCGGTGAGATGTCTTCGGTCGTGCTCGTCCGAGTCATCGAAGTTTGAGTGACTTTCCTCGTCTGTTCCATGTGAGGGTGAGGGTGTGTGTGTGTGTGTGTGCATGCAGATTCGCGACCCAACGGACACAACGCCGAAGCAACGGCAACGACAACAACATCAATAACGACAAGTGGGCCACGCTTCCACCATCCACCTGAGTTCGTGCGTCGCTGTCTTGGACCCATCCGCGGATCCCTTCAACGCTGATGAGTGAGCCTTGTTGCCACGTCTTTTCGGAAACTTGACTGTACTCACTAAGCGAATTTTCGCGATCGAATATCATTCACCTTTGAATGATGTTCGACGATTGTGCATTTTTCTTCAATGATATTCGACTTCTTCGTTGGTCTCACCAGAGACCGTTGAAATCCATCAATTTGAAATTTCGAATTCACCTCGGGACTTGAATTGGATTTTTGAATTGATGCAACCGATGTCAGAAACTTCATCTTTCACCAAAATTTTTGTTTTGTCATTTCTTTCTGTTGTTGTGTTTTGTCAATTCAAGTCTGGTGTTTTTGCAATTTGCTGTGTTTTGGTGTTCCGTGTTTTCTTATTTTCTTCTTAATTTCATTTAGATAAAAAATCTGAATTCTGATTGGCTCCTGCCATCACCGATCATCGGCATCACTCAGCACTGATCAATTCGTTTGATGAATGACATTCGATCGCGAAAATTCGCTTACTGCTTCCAGGTGGAACTTCAGAGTTGGCGCAGTGCATGCTAGACGTGAATCGATGTTTTGAAAATGATCGGTACTCGGCCCCTGAGTGAGAACTGCATAAAAGTTTTTGAGGCGACGAAAAACAGGATTTTTGCTCTTACGGTATTGACAGGATATTTCAGGTGTTGCCTAACTTTTTGGTGGTGACAAAACACTTGGATCCATATTACACATACATCGGTACCTAACCGAAGTATACCTGTTACCATATGAACAACATCGTACATATGAATAGAGAAGTAGGATGGAACTGGAATCCACAATGAACACTGGTCGAGCAACGATTCCTGTCTCTCCTTGACTCTCGACAGAAAGAAATGCAATTTTTCCCGATGAAATTTTATATCACTTGCGTAGCGAGACCGCTGGAAAATCCTGGAGTCCCTTCATAAGGTGAGTTAATAAGGCAAGGCTCATGGATATCATAAACCGGAATAAAGATTGAAAGACAGTTTGAACGATTTTTGTAATCTTTCATCAACTTATTCCCAAATTCCTCTCCTTCGTTCCCTCTTTCAATCCGTTTGTTCCTTGACCAACCCCTGATTCCCCGGTCCATTCCGGATTATAATCTTTGAAATCGATGAAAATGGAATCATTACCCCGATCTGTGACACTGCAAAGGCCTACAATTGATAAGCCGGCTCATGGATGACACAAACCGGAATAATGATTGCAGTTTGAAAGATTTTTGTAAACTTTGATCGACTTATTCCCGCATTCCTCTCCTTCGTTCCTTCTTTTATTCCATTTGTATGTATGTATAAAGCCGCTTTTATAGCGCTCTTTGGCGCTCTGCGACCCCTAGCCGCCAAAGTCCCCTATCCTCCCAAAGCCTTTCAGGGAGTTGACAAACCCTCATTTCTTCTAAAACCCCCTGTCGCCACCCTTTCACTGGGCGTCCCCTTCGTCTCCTCCCAGGAGGAACCCAATTCCATTAACCACAATATTCGACCTAATTATTCCATTTGTTCCCTGACCAAATCTAGACCAATCCCTGATACCCCGGTCCATTCTAGATTCTAATCTTTGAAATCGGTGAAAATAGAATCATTATTCCAGTTCGCGACACTGCGAAGGCCTAAAATTTAGGAGCCAATCTGAAACGGATTCCTTATGTATATACCCTCGGCATGTGCGGACTTCTTGG
Source organism: Bemisia tabaci (assembly GCF_001854935.1). Lineage (NCBI taxonomy): Eukaryota > Metazoa > Arthropoda > Insecta > Hemiptera > Aleyrodidae > Bemisia > Bemisia tabaci. The sequence goes on from NW_017551483.1 coordinate 2,791,807, forward strand.
GGAGCGGCAACAGGAAGAGGGTCGACGTCTCGAGGGGGCGTAGCTCAGCCGTGAGCGGTGCCGTCCGTCGGCCGCCGTCAGTTTGACGTCATCATCCTAACTCCCAACGTCCGACGTCGCGGTCCAATCCAAATCCAGGCAGACGCAGCCTCATTTGAATGGACAAAGACCCTGAAAAATATGTCACGAGTCCGCAATAAATTTCCGGACGGAGCCGATGCCGATTCCGCACGGTGGAACGAGATAATCGAAGAGGTCGGACATGAATTTTTCGCCTAAATTTTCAAATTTTGATGCTTAATTTGTCACAAATTTTATTTTCAAGGGGTGCTTCTGAAAGGGAATTTGAACGGCTGAACGGCTTTTGAACTTTTTTGTTTCATTTTTTAAGCTTTCAAAGTATCTAGATTTTGTCCGACTTTTCCTATCGTTTCGGTCCAGTGTGCGCCGATGTGGAATGGCGAATTTCGTCCGCTACTCCGTCTTCTCTCGTCCATGTCAGCGACGATGCTCCTCCGACCCGGCGCTCCAGGCTCCAGCTACCGGGATGCCCTTTTTCAGACTCTCCAAACGACGCTTCGCTTTGTTACATTCGTGTATCGCCAATTGCTTGGGCTCCCTTCAAGATCCATGTGACGGACATTTGTCTAAAGGGCTGGCCGAATAATCTACATACTCGCGCCTTTTATGCTGAGGCTCCGACCCCCCGCCCATTCCTTTAAAAATAGAGGAAGACATAGAATGACCAAAGCGAGCTGATCCGTTCGACAGAAGGTCACCATTTTTAGTGTTTCGCCACACAGCATCTCTCGGTGAGAATACTGGGATTTTTCTCTCTTTCGTGAGGTTCCTTCAGCTTTATACTGAGGCTTAACACACAAAAGCAAAGTCACCATCTCCAGGGGCGTAGCTAGGAAATTTCTCTGGGGGGGGGGGCATGGGACCACCTCTCGTGGTGAAGAGAGCGGGGGGAGGTGAGGAATGGAGGATCCCGTTTTTCTGGGGGGGCAGGCCCCCCCAGGACCCCCCTAGCTACGCCTATGACCATCTCAGTCACATTTATTTTTAAAAAATGTATTTTTTCAACATTATTATTGGGAGAGAAAATCTTTTGGCAGTTTCCCGATTTCTAAAAGTCTATGGACAGTAAAATCACAGCAACGGTCCGAAAGTCAATCGAGTCCAATCTGTAATTTCTGAATTTTAAGAATTTCCTTACAAAGTTTGAAAGTCATGCTATGCGTCAATGGAGAATTTGCACGCAACCTTTTTATTGCTTCATCTAAGAGTGTTTAAAGAGCTGATTTTGCATAATTTTTCTTAATTTATTTCAGATATGAGATTTAAAAATGAGAAAATATGCCATCTAGTGACGTCATCTGGTGAAATTTCTCATTTAAACACATTTTTTTAGCAGATTAGATAATTTTGTCGTATCTCCTCTAATAATCGTTCAATTTATGAAGGAGGGGTATTTTCGTGTTCCCTCAGTATACTCCGCTAAATTTCAGTCAGATTTCAGACACCTGGAAATTTTCCATTCTGAAAACAGAAGTTATCGAGTATTACTTTGAAAGTACCCACCATTTGCTTTAACCCCTTAAATCTTAAACCCAACGATGATCCATAAAAGTAATATTAAGTACACGCACATTTTTTCGTGGTCTCAATGGAAAATCAGGAAATGCTTAGAACGATGCACTGGGGAAAAAAACACATTAGATCTAGAGTCCAGACTCTTAATAACATCGACAAAAAAAAGTACTCGTGATTCTATCAGAATCTAGCTTAAATCAAGAACCAAGCCTCTTAATTTAAGCGGATATCGTTTTGATTCAAGCAAATATCCGATTGAATGAAGAGTATTTTTTCTTGTCGATGTTTTCAAGAGTCTGGACTCTAGATCCAATGTGTTTTTTTCCAGTGTGGTCTCTTTTAAAAAAGGATACGCGATGGGAGTTACTCCCATCGCGTATCCTTTTTTAAAAGAGTCCATCGTTTTAAGCATTTCCTCATTTTCCATTGAGACCACGTAAAAATGTTCATGTACTTCAAATTAATGTTATGGATCATCGTTGGGTTTGAGGTTTAGGCAGAGTAGGCAGAGGCAGAGTGCGGCGCGGCGGTTCTGAATAACCCAGTTGATAGCAGCTTCCGCGCCCAGGAAGGGGTAAGACAGAAGAGGCTAAAGGCTCAGAAATCGTGGATCACGTGACGTAAGGACGTATCTCAATTTCCAGATGAGCCCCAGAAAGCATGAATTTACACGAAAAACAAGACTCGTGCGGAAATTAAGATACGCGCTTGCGCCAGAGGAGCGGCGAAATGACACCGACCATGCAGATCAGTCACCGGGTGTAGAACATTGTCGAACTGATCAGTGGAGAGATGATTGATCATGATGTATGGAGAACCACACGTCCGCTGGCAAGATGAAAGAATGCCTTTCCACTAATCCCTCTTCTCTTATCTTCATCATGGAAACCTCCCGGAATTCCGAGTGCATCCACACAAACTGCATATTTCGACGTTCGTCTTCCCTCCCTGCTACCCATCGAGCCTTACTAACTTCATGACGTAACCAACGTAATGTGTCTCTGGACCTCCATGATTTTAAGTGCCAACTCCAGGGTCTCCACTGGAGAATATTTTCCTGCGAGAAACTGCTGGTAGTTGTGGTCAATCAAACTTCAGGGTAGAAACAAGCAGTGCAGCCTTGTGAATTAACAAGAAAAAACACTGAGAAAAGAGGCCCGAACTGGATGTAGTATGGTGGTAAAATAGTGCTGGGTCCAAATTATTTTTCGGGGAAAACAAGGCCAAAACTTCACAGATTTCAATTGAGCCACTGGATGCGAAAAGGACACTTCTCGATTGCGGTGTTTCAGAATCTCAATCGCTAATTATTCCCTTGGAAAATAATTTAATGGGCGATTTTTCCAGAATTCTTTCCATGGGAAATAGTAGAATCATAAGGAATATTCTGTAAATTTTTTAGTGAAATGGATGCATTTGTCTTTCCTTATATACCTAATGAATGGAATATCAGAGGAGACTCTGAAACACTGCAACCGAGAAGTGCCTTTTTCGCATCCAGTGCCTGAATTAAGAGTCAAAAATTTTGGACTTTGAGGCCTTATTTTCCCCGCAAAATAGTGTAGACATGACGCTATTTTACCGTCTCGTAAATTAGTGCGCAATCACCATTCAAAGTACACAAAATGAGTACTAAGGAACCAGTGCATCAAGACAACTTTTTTTTCATACCGCTATTTTGACGACAATGAGCCCGCTCTTGCCTATCCTCAAGATGGAAGGCGAATCTCTTTGTTTCGAGAGTTCATGAAAAAACGCCATGATTTATCTCCACTATGTTGTAACCCTCCTCTTTCTCCCACGTAATTCATAAAACTGGTCGTATTTTTGTGATTGGAAGAGAAAATTCAATATGTTAAACGGATAGGTTGTATTTTTAGATTGGAGTTTCGCAAGGTAGACTAGAAAAACAATCCATCATGCCGCGATGATGGTTACTTGCCTGGGAGAATAGCAACATCACATTATACAAATTTAATACATTGCATTTTTATTGCATTTTCTGATCTTCAATCTGTTTCAGAGTACCACATGGTGACCCCATGGTTCAGGATGGATTGCAGCTCTGAAGATGAGCTTTCATCAATGAAATGTTGAGCTCTTAGCACTGCGAAGGACGATTCCCAGTGTGTGTTCCCGGCTTGTTTGCAACTTTCCTAATTTTTTCATACACAGTCTGAACTGAACACGCCGGGACATATTCAGGCCCTTGTCTAAAATGAATCCAAGGTTCCTGAATGGTGTCACGGCATGTATCATTTCTGTATATCTACTTCTGCTTTCCATCTCCCTTTTTCACGATGAGTATGAGTGTGCTTGATGACAATTTTGCTGCCAAGGCAAGGTGAGTCCATTTTCATTTAGTTTCTCTTTGCTGGCTGTCTCTATTTTAAAATTTTCATACAAAATTAGGATAAAGGAATTGAAAAATAATCTGCGAGAAATTGCCTTGAAGATAATGCTGATTTTTAAGTTTTTACATTTCCTGGCGAATTCTCTAAATCTCCGTTCCGCTTCCGTAGTGGCGATTTTTGAAAGTTGGAAATACTGTTTTCCCCTCATTTAAATCCATTAAAAATATCGATATTAGGCGAGGCAAGCTGCCTAGGAAGAATCGATTGTTTTACATACATTTGTATGAGGGAAAAACAATGTTGTTGACTTTCAAGAATCGTCGCCGCACGGACCTCAATATATGCTTAAAAATCAAGAGGAAACAGTGATAATCTTTGGTATATTCCATGAAATTTCGAAGTAAAATTTTTCATTCAGAATTCTTGGATTTCTAGGTACATCTTTACTCTTCGATGATCACCGCATTTGAATTTTTGAGACCTACCAGAATTCGATGTTTAGACGGCAGCTAAGATATTTTATCCTTGTACTGGACGAGGGTGCAGAACCAGCGGAGAAATGGCTGTTCAAAAGGATGATTCTTCCCGTTGAATGAATGGGTGCTAGTGATGGCACGAGGAGGGATGAAGATTTTTCGAGCAGATTCATGTCTCTATTACTTGGAAACATTGCCTAACAGATTCATAAATTCCCTGGTAAAAATTGGCGATAGGAGCTGCGTTTCAAAATAAGCCGACTAAAGAAGGATATTGAAAATCGTGTAGCTGACTGTAGAAAGCGGAGCAAATCGTACAGCCGGGCTATACGAAGCTGTAAAAAAGTATACAATCGGGCTATAGTTCCTATCGCCGGGCTTTACACTTTATCGCCATTGGCTACAAAAGGCTAAAAGAAATTGTGTAGAAATTCGTGTGCTTTGGAAATCATTAAGTTTGATACGGAACTACCATAATATTTACAAAACACACATTATATTTTCCTTTAAAACATTTTTTTTTCATCAATTATAGTGAGAATAGTCCATACAGAGTGTGCAAACATTTCAAAATCATGAGTTGAAAAACGCTGACTCCGCGAGATTAAATATTAGAGCCTAACACAAAGCGAAGCGGCGACGCACTGGCGCCTACAAACCTAACAGGGATACTTCACGCATNAATTGTGTAGAAATTCGTGTGCTTTGGAAATCATTAAGTTTGATACGGAACTACCATAATATTTACAAAACACACATTATATTTTCCTTTAAAACATTTTTTTTTTTTCATCAATTATAATGAGAATAGTCCATGCAAACATTTCAAAATCATGAGTTGAAAAACGCTGACTCCGCGAGATTAAATATTAGAGCCTAACACAAAGCGAAGCGGCGACGCACTGGCGCCTACAAACCTAACAGGGATACTTCACGCATTGCGCAACGCGTGAAGTATCCCTGTTAGGTTTTTAGGCGCTAATGCGCGTTTCGCGCTCTCTGCCCGCCCGCCGCGCCGCAGCGTGCCACGGCGTCTGAAGAAACTATTTCACACCAGAGGTATCGCACAGTATCATAAGAAATTGAAGGCGCCCCAACATATCAAGAATGACAGGCATCCTTCAAAAGTACGGAGCTTTCCTCGCAAAATAAATCAAGATAGCAATTACTATGGTAAAATGAAGTTTAAAGTATCCTCTTGAAAAAAGGCATGATAAATTACTTTATCATTAGGTGGTGTTTAATAAAGTTTTTAAAATTTTGGCTTCGATAACAACCGGTCCCATTGCCTTTTTTCGAGAAATGATCGAATATTTATTGATCATGAACTTCTTTCTCTTTTCTTTCCTTTCCTTCTGACTGTCCGAACCTGTAACTCGAACTTCGCTTCTTATAGAGAAATATTTAAACCTTTCAGAATTTGAAAGCTGGGTGCTTTTGAAATTTGTAAGTAGTATGGATGTGACTGGTTATTTTTTGCTTTGTTTTTTAGGTTGATTGAGAGGTGCAGATAAACTAACACCAGGATACAATTTAAAATCATAATCTGTTATTTATTGCTTTCTTTTGTTATCACTTAGACCAAAGCAGTGTCAACCAAACCAAGGTATTCGTCAAGTTACCATATTATAAACACCAAAAAAAATTGTAAATCAGGCATTAAATTATAATTGAATGAAACTAAAATTACTACTTTTTTTATACGTGTTATTTTGTATCTTTCAATTCTGAGTAAATATAATTTTGGCTGAGTTTCCTATTTACTATGCAATTTGTTATTTTGTCGCTTGTGAACATTGATTACTTAAATGGCTTGTTTTAGAGAATGAACTTGATTTAATGCTTCATTAAATTCTGACTTGATGAACCCAAATATTAAATGTTCAGTGTTGCAACTTCGAACAAAAAAGTGACTTTCTGAAGTATTTTATGTGGTTCTGTGAGTTTAAATTTTTTTAAAAAAAGAGAGAGCAACTTGGCTGATGCGGAGATGGAAGAATTAAACAAAGTCGTCCAGAATCGGCTAGAAGTCCTCCTTTCATTATTTTTCACGCAAAAAGTGTTGCTTTGGCTTACACTGGAGAGACTGTATTGTTGGATTCTTGCTTCAATGGACTGCAAATAGACAGTGCTTGTAACTATTACCTACTGCAAAGAAAGTCACTTTTAATAATATTCATAAATGAGTAGATGATATATCTTTTGTTGGAAAGATCAAGGTTAAGAAATGGGATATTTAAGAAAAACAAGAGATTTTGAAAATAGTCAAAGATATTGGCATTATTTAATTCGTAATGAGAGAACAGTTATTAACATTATATACAAAAATATAAACAGGAAAATTACAAAAATGTACACGTTATTTTACAATAACACAAAATATCTATGAGTTTTGTATAAACTTTTTACAACAATGCTTAGATCCGAGGAAATTTAAAAAAAGAGAAAAAAAAGAGTACATTAGTACAATAAATTACAACAAACAATTGTATGAAATATTGGTCAGACCTGGATTTGAAGATCAGTACATGACTGAAATTGATTAGGAGAGAGAAATTCAAGTACAATTATAAATAGGTATTTACTAAGAGATCAGTTTACCTAAAATTATACAAAATAAAAAATTCTAGATTTATTTCAACTAGACAGTGGAATATACTCAGCAGTATTTCTAAGCACAAGTAGATTAAAATGGTAAAAAGCTAATTTCGTGTATAAAATTATAAAATTCGAAAGCGAGTAATGTAAGAACACATCTACGGCTAGGAAATCGACTAAGTAAGTAGAAAGTTGTAAAAAAACAAACTAAAATGACGTGTACCAAGATTTTGAAGAAAAAAAGTATTGTAAAACAGCTAAATTAATACATGCAAACAGAGAACTGTGATTTCAAGTTAGCAAAAATAACTGAAATTGCCAATTGTAAGGCACAACAGGTGTCACGGTGCGATCTCGCAAAAGATCTTTTAACCGGAGAAACTTTGAGCATGGCTGAACTTACAATATTTAGAAATATATTGTCAAAGAGAAGAACGTGACAATGATTGAGGAAAATAAAACATGGCGAAAAACTCCCTACATAGATGAAAATCAGTCAAAATTTTATGCTACCAATATGAAAATGTTGATCAATGATTATGTTGGAAACTTATACAAATCATTAAGGAGGATACCTGCGTTATGAAAGTCAACTGCATGGAAATTTTTGACCGATGACAAATGTTTCTAGGTTCTCAAGGAAAAGTTTCGACAAGGAAAAAAATACATCAGGCAACAATGACGGTGCTATGCAGAGGGCAAATTATTCCAAGTTTTACTGAGATTAAAAGGTGCAAAGATGACGGGGAGAAGAAATTTAATTGATGAAATGAGGGGCAACAAAAAGGCACATAATGATGTGCTCAAAATTAATTATTTATATCCTCAGCAAATTTAGTTGAACTAATAATTTTACAAAATTTACAAGATATAATACAGAAGAGGATACACATAATCATCTTTGGGGTACAAAAAACACAATGATTTGTTGGACAATGAAGAAATTACGGATGGTTTGAAATTTTGTTAAAAGAGGTCAGAAATGTTTCAATTTAATCTTGAACTACAAGAGTACTTTTACTCACAGGAATTTACATGGGCGGAGATTGTTTGCTCTTCAACTGCAAAATAAAGCACTATTTTTTTGCTCTTTTCAATGGGAATATGGGGGGGGGGGGGGTGTTAAGACATGTGAGGAATGTCAGTCTGAGTTGAATCTAGAATTTTTTGTCATGACTTCAATACAGTTAACACAAACTTACACTTTCATTTTACTATGACTTATAGATACAAATACTTAGTAGAGCAAATATTACTGACAACTTTTTGATGTGATGGATTTCTGCTACTTTGAAAAAATACATTAAAGTACAATATTAGATGTACCTCAGAATTTCAAAAAATTGAACAGTAAAAAACTTAAGGCAAAAATTTTAAAATATCTTTTTAGGTATTAGGTGATGTGAAGATACAGAACAACTGAGCATTTGAGCGTAAAATTCTATGAAATTGCTTAATAGTAATACTGGGTGTTTTTCGAATTATTTCAGTAAAAAATAAAATAATAACTGAATGCTAGAAATAAATAAAGCAATACTGATATGAACTCAGCAAAATTATGCAAAACATGTTAAATTTTTGCTTTTTCACGAAAAGCTTAGAATCTTTGCATTCAATCAGATTAAATGGAAAGAGGTTCTTCAGCACCAACTGACAGATCTTAATTTTTCATTAATAGATTGTGCAATGTGGGTAATAAGAGTTGAAAGAATCGCTCGGAGGCAAACATAGGCGGATCATCGAGAAATTTAAAATAGAGAGACTAAAACTTACCCATGAAAAGTGTCGGAAAATCAGAATGAAAAATGGCAGACTGTCAGTAGCTTGGATTACTTTCGTAGAAAAGCAAGTTACAAATTACAGTAAAGCTGGATTTAGAATGCTTTGAAACTTATCAAATTTTTGAGTTTGAATTCAATGATTACATGTGATCCATTTTAGGCAGGATACAATTGAAATCCATATCTGACCAATAAATCATAATTACATAGGTACCTATGACTTAGTAAATACATAACTTAACAGGAACATTATTTTTGTTCAAACAAAACAAATCATAGTAGGTTTTGCGATTGACAGTCACTCGCAATGTACGACGTTTTCAACAAATAGTTTGGGTACAAATGAGTTTTTGAAGACATACCCTCTCATTCTAATGATGATTGGTAGTGTTAAACAATTTGAGGGTCTTGAGGAGGTTAAGAAACAAAATAATGCTTCATGTGACGGATGATGTATGATACATGTATGTATTTGATAGGGGAGGGGGAGGATTCTTGGAGAGGAAAATTAGAAGAAAAAAATAATCCAAAAGATTTTGGATGAAAACATACAAAAAATAAATTACCTAGAAAATGTTTAGCAAAGTATATAAGCAATAATTACTTCTTGCTTGTGAAAATTCCAAGAAGTTTTTTTACAGACAGTGATAAATTATGAGTTCAATTACTTTTGAGCAAGAGTAAGTCACAAAAAGAACTGTAGTTTGCTTCATAAATAGCATACTTAGCACAATGATAAGAGAACTTGGATAGAATATTCCAATCTGGAATTACCAAAGTATGTACTTACACAAACTCTTTAAGATAACCAGAGCTCCTACAGATAGAAGATGCTCCTACAGATAATACGTAATAATAATTGAATACTCAAAAAAATTAGATTTTGTTTAAATACTGGAACAATACTAGGATTAGAATTCCAAAAACAAGCATTGGAATAGAGAGAAAAACATACAATAATTTAATGTTACTATTATTATTAGATTGCTATTGAACCATCCAGAGAAATTAAAACAAGAAAAATTTAATTGGTTCAGTCAGACAACGCTGCAATCATTTAATAATAGAATAGATAAATATCAGTTAAATTTAAAATGAGTAATTTTTTGTTCTTGAATAATAAGTTATGAGAAACAGAAAAGAATTTAGTATCGTCCCCAAAAAGAAGGGTTTCGTGAAAATAAGAAATTCTGATGCTTTCCAGAGTCAAAATCTTTCAGAAATAGTCTTCGTTCTGATCAGAAAATATTCAGCTATTTGGAAAGGTAACAAAGCTTTATTTTCCTTTATATTAGCTTTCTAATTGGCTTCCTTCATAGCTTTATGTGGAGAAAATAGAAGGAGTAAAGAGGGCAAAAATACATGAATAAATTATCAATGACATTAACAATTAATCGGTAACTCTGATAAAGTCAAAATTTGTCATTTTGTAATTTACAAACGGAAGGGGGGGGGGATTTGGTCAAAGCAGAGAGTTAGGTAGGTATGAAGCGAAATATTTATGAGAGAATTTGTATTTCATCGATTTGGATCCCTTCATGTGGGGTGGTTAGTATGTATCACCATGGTGAGACCTCCTCGTGATATGATGGTCAGCAAAAAGTTCATTTGAGTCGAGAGGGGAGTTAGGAGCAAAACAGAAATGACATGCTTTGAACACATGAGCATAGTAACATGCAAATGCATATCAGGTCAACAAAGTCAATTATCAACTACCAACATGAAAATATTCTCGTTTTAGTCCATAGTACAAAAAATAAATAAAAAATTACAAAATTATAAAAATTAGTTTAAATTATCTGACTTAGTTTCGTTTCTTAATTAGATCACAAAGGAAATACAGTCACTAGGTTCTCACTCATACTGCCGCATACACTCTCATACATACTCGCTCTTCCATCCTGTGCTCTGGGACTTACTCCTCTGTAACGTGTAGACGGGCGCCGGATCCGGGGGCGGAGAGAGGACCGCCTTGCCGAAACACGGGTCTCCGGGGGTGATCGGCTTGACGAAGCAAGGGTCTCCGGGGGTGACCGGCTTGACGAAGCACGGGTCTCCGGGGCTCACCTCGATGTTCTTGATGTACGGGCAGGGGCCAGGGCCCGGCGTCCACGTGTTCTTGATCATGTGCGCGTTGCAGTTCCCGCGCTTGGCCACGTGGCTGTGGACGGCGTTCTGCTCGTTCTGCATGCGCGCCAGGTCGTCGGCGCGCTGCTGCTCCCGCTTCCGTTGGTGCTTCATGCACCAGACGGCCGTGGCCGCCATGAGCACCAGCGCCGGGACGGCGATCGACAGCGTCACGATCACCACGATGTGCTCCGTCGTGAGCCCGGACTCCTCCACCTGGATCGAGACGTGCCGCGAGATGTTGCTCACGGTCGCCACGTCTTCCGTCTTGCAGAGGGAGCCCGAGAAACCGTCGGCGCAGTCGCAGCGGAACCCGTTGACTCGGTTCACGCAGGTGCCTCCGTTGGCGCACGGCGAGGAGGCGCACTCGTTCACGTCCTCGGAGCAGTCCTTGCCGGTGAAGCCGGGCCGGCACTTGCACTGGAAGTCGTTGGGGAGGACGATGCAGGTCCCGCCGTTGGCGCAGGGCGCCAGGAGGCAGCAGTCCACCTTCGACTCGCAGAGGTCGCCGACGAAGCCGGGCTTGCACTGGCAGCGGAATTTGTTCACTTGGTCGATGCAGGTCCCGCCGTTGCGGCAGGGGTTCCCGTGGCAGTCGTCGTTGTTCACTTCGCATTTGAGTCCGGAGAAACCCGAGGGGCAGGCGCAAGTGTAGCCCGCGTTACCGGCGAGCACGGAGCAGGTGCCCCCGTTGGCGCAAGGGCTCGGGTTGCAGTGGTCCTTGAGGTTCTGGCAGTCGGTGCCCGTGTAGCCGGGCGCGCACTGGCAAGTGTAACCGTGGGCCGTCGGGAGGCAAGTCCCACCGTGGTGACATGGCCGGTCGTCGCACGACATGGTCGAGATCTCACAGTGGGCCCCCAGCCAGTTTTTTGGACACTCGCATTTGTAGCCGTTTCCCAGTTCCTGCAACAAAACGAGACACCATAACATTAGCTCGCGTTCAACCAAAAATATGACTTTTAAAATATCGTAAAATGCATGTTAAGTGACATTCAAAGGAAAGGGGGTCATGAGCAACAGCTCAGCCTGAAGCCCCGCCTCCACGCCTTCGTTTTCTTTATTTTTATTTTTTCGAGAGAGATTCACTAATGAATCAACTAGCGTTAATTCCTGAAATAACAGGTCCTTATCTTTGGGGCCTGAAAATTGTAGTACTCGGTGTTCAGGCGGGCGGCTGGAATTCCTGCATAAATTCACACAGCCTGAATTGGGCTGCAGGGAGGCCGCGGCTCGCTCGAGCCTCGTGAGAGAAACTCCACTCGCACGGTGGCTGATGATCTCCTGCAGTGGCGTGGCGTGAATTGCGATACATCGATTGTTATGCCATTTAAACCTATGGAAAAGGATTGATAAACAGGGTGTTCGCAGCGAACACCTTAACAATCGATTATTTACCATAGGTTTAAATGGCATTAGAATTCGGCAGCTCCTCGCTATAGCGGCAACACCGCGGGAATAACGAGCGTTTCAGAGAGCGCAATTAATTTACACACGAGTGCGAGAAAAATTAGAATAATGAAAAAATAAGGGCACAAGCGCTCTTGCCGGATTCACTCGGATTAAATTTGAAATTTGGTCGGATGGCGGATATTGGACGGCTCCGTTTGGCAACGCCGGCGGCGAATTTAGTGAGCGTTTAATTAGCTGAGAATGACGCTATAACGCGTGGAGTAGCCGCGACAATGGGCTACTTTCTTCGGAAAGAAATGGAAGACGCAAAGTAGGCGTACAGGCTTCGAAGGTAGGCTAATCACGAGGAGTATGAAAATTTATTACGACAAGTCCGAGAAAACGGGGGGAAAATACTAAAAAACCCCTCCTCAGCTCACAATGCGTAATATTTTGAGGAATAATTAATTTTATCAATATTAAAATTTGGTTCCAAAAGTTTGATGGTTTATTTTATTCATTTAATTTCCTTTAATTGACTTCACTTTAATTTGCTTTTACGTTGTTTAATTCTTCTGCGTTATTTACGGTACGTTTTTCGTGCACCGATTCCATCATTTTCATCATTCGTTAAGAACAATGATATTTAAAGCTATCTTTAAAAACCGATGAAAACACCGGTGTAAGCGATGACGTCAGGGGTGGAACCGATGATATCAGCGATGAAGAATTTGGATGGGAATAAAATCCAACTTACTTTGCAAGTTCCGCCGTTGAGGCAGGGCTGGTGGGCGCAGTCGTTGAGCTCCTGCTCGCAGTTTTCGCCGGCGAAGCCGGGCGGGCAGCTGCAGGTGTATGAGCCTTGGCCGGTGTTGAAGCAGGTGCCTCCGTTGCGGCAAGGCTTGTGGTTCGTACAGTAGTTGAGGTCCTGGTTGCAGAACAGACCGCCCCAGCCCTCGTTGCACAGGCAGTCCCAAGGTTTCTGGCAGCTCCCGTGCAGGCAGCCCGGGTACCGCTCGCACTCGTCGCAGAGACGCCCTTTCCAACCGCTGTGACACCTGAAACACAAGAAACAAACCCTCGATCAGTAAAAAATCCGAGGAAAGCTAATTTTATTTAGAGGTTCTGTACCACTTTCGTGCCCGTAAGTTCGGAACTTCCGATTCGGTGACTGAAGAATCGCAACGTTGATGCGTGATTTTGGTACCACCTCGCGAGGTGGTTTCGAAAAAGGTTCGACCTATCGAAAAACAACGCACCTGATTGGTCGAATCTAGTGACCACGCTGTCCCTTGGAGTTGGTGATTGACGAGACAAACCGGGACAGAACTTCCCGCAGAGGTTCGGGACTTTCAGCCCTGCATAGACGATCAAATTCCCGAACCAATTCCGATCAAAGTAGCATCAAAGTGTCGGGAGTCATCAGTCTTAAACTCATTAATTTGCTTCATTTTAAAATGAAAACTTGGCAGAAATGTTTCCTGTGGCAGGAAATGATGAATGGTGGCACTCCGTTCTGATCTTACTTTGAACAAAAAAGTGCGGCCCGTCAAAATTTGATGGTAGATGGTGACCACCAGTCATCAGCATGTCTACTTTGATCGGAATTGGTTCGGAATTTGATCGTCTATGCAGGGCTATAGAATTCGCGTGTAGAGTGGCGTGTTTCCGAATTCCACCGGCGAACATCGGATTCTTCCATCACTCACCGCGCGCGTAGAGCACGACGCGAGGATGCAGTCTTCCTGCTATCGAAGTACCGAACTACCGCGGGTACGGAGTCGAGCCGTGCGAGAGTGGGAGAGACTCATCTGCATTAAAACTCGCGGGCGCGACGCTGCGGGATCGTGCGAGGATCCCGCCAGGAATTTCGCGAGGGCCGCGAGATCGGACGACCCTGGAAACAGCTGCGAAAGGTGCGGGAGAGGAGAATCCCGGGACCATTAATGTTAACAAGTTTTAAGATCATGCAGTACCTACAGGTTGCAGTGCAGCATGCAGCGCCGCGTTGCCACCCTTGGCGCAACTCGCCGTACCCCGCCCGCGGAGTCGGGATTTTCCGCGCCACGCGTGGCAGCTCCGCTCGGCGTTTAGAGTCCTTCGCGGCGGGGAGGGGGGGAGGCGTTCTCACGGTACTTCGGACCCAGTTGTGCTCGGCACATTGTAAATAGTCGGCTAGCGGCTAGCAGTAAAAACAAAAATAAAATGAAAAAAAGAAGAGAGATGGAAGTGCGGGGGAGGGCGCGAGGAGGTAAACAGAGAGCTCCACCGTCGAGCTTGACAAATTCCGCGCGGACAAGTTTGAGTTCATTTCGCGAAAAATTCCAACGCGATGGCGGCGGCGGCGGCGGCGCAGCGGGCAATAGCACCGAGGTAGCTGACTCAGCCGGGCCTTGAAACGTGCGAAAAAGTCAGCAGTACCGCCTCCCCCTCCCACCACCACTCTTGCCTGTTGAAGATTTTAACCGGTAAGAAAAAAAAACCGGGGTGGAACCTCGAGGATTAATCGGGTTTATCGCTCGAACTTTTCGTTTGAAATATTTTAAAATGCACTAAAATCCATTATGTATGACGTAATCCTGAAACAAGGGATTGGGAAAAGACACCTGAGAGTAGAGACATCAATCAACAACATCTGTCCGAGACCGCAATTCCGGTTTATCAGCCGTCATTAAACTCGTAGCTTAATTTGAAGAAATTCACGATTCGCGGAGCAAAGAGAAAATGTCGAGGGAGGAATCGCAGTGTTTCGGCTCGCTCATCCACCGGACCGATGGAATCGTCGGCGAGCTGCCATGAGAAAACGGACACCTGATCACCGAAGGGTGAGCCAGGATCAATGGGTTACCGATAAACAGGCGTAATTCCTCCCACGTAAAACTGAGGGATGAAAGGATCAAAAAGTCGCCACCCCAGCCCCGATTACGCAACGGTGCGTGCGCGGAACGGATCCGGCCGCAGGGATGCGAGCTTCGACGAGGGTGGGGGAGGGTAGCTTTCGCGGTCATTTATCACTTAATCTTTCCGTCGCATTACGCGCGAAAATCGTGCGGGAGGGATCATCCCTTCGGCAAAGGACCGCGGTTTTGTCCGCGACGAGTGAGTTATTCTACGGACTTCTACCGAAGTTGAATCGGTTAAAAGTTTGCCCATTTCAACACCATTAATAGAGAAGTAACCCATTGATATTTCACTGATAGTTTTGTGGCTGTAATTGTATGTAATTGAATCCAATGGAACTAAGTGAATTATGACACGGGCCCAGAAACCCATAAGAATACATGTATGACAGGGCTCATGTCCCAATACACACAGTTCATTTTGATTTGAGTGCGTTCAGTTGAGCAATAACCCTTCTAAAAAGAGGAGTTGTCAATAAACCCTTTTCATGAATTGATAGATGATGGGATCATTAATCATTTGATCGATCAGTACGTATATATCAAATGAAGCTTGCAACTAAAATTAAAAAAATCGATAAAAAATATTATCTTAGAACTGACGAAAAGTGTTAATTTTCATTGGATATTTACAATTTTTGTCCTTTTTTTAAGCTACAAGCTTTTGTAATAATTAGAAGTAGGTATTCATAAATAGTAATATACAAAGCTCAGTGTAGAGAAGGATGATTGTTATAGGATCCGAAGATCGGTGCATACGCGCGGCTGATGTAAATTTATTCATTTTCCTTCCTAATTCCCGCTCAAATATTCGGTGTGCGTCGCACTCGTAACGCAGGTCAGCCACGCGGAAGGGTGTATTTTTAATGATGGTCATTCCCTCCCTTCCAACTGTCTCAAAACGATGTTCGTTCTGATACTTGCATTTTTAGGCTCGGACTCATTCTACACTCCGGCTTCCCTAATCAAGGCTCCGTCACTGTCTTACGTCTGGGAATTCCGTTCGGAACTCTTCCTTCGCCGGCACTTCCGCCCCTATTTGACTATCAAACCGCACCCGCTCGCTACGGAGACGATCGCCGGCGAAGCAGGTGCGCAGAGTTCTTTTCGGCGTCCTTTCCTATCCTCACACCGATCGACCTCCCACATTGCGCTCAGAGACTCACTCATAGGTTCGCCTCGCAGAGTGCTTCCATTCTTTGTCAGTCTTAAGTTCCGAAATTCGGAACTTCTTTTGTTCCAATTTTTCCCACTCCATGACCGTCAAAAATTCCGGAATTCATTTTGGAGTATTTCAAAAGTTCCGGAAAATGCAAAAGATCCGGAACATTTCAGGAATTTCAAAAGTTCCGGGAAATATTCAGGCAAATCTCAAAAGTTCCGAAATTCAGTACTAGTTACCAGAGATGGAAATATTGTTGCTTCGAGACTCATCAGAATTTTCACGATGCCGAGTAAGATTTCCCGGGCGATTTTTCCCCCACTGGAGGTAGAAACTTAATAAGGATATCAACTCGTACGATCGATACAGAAAATGAGGGATTTCTCGGATCCGGCAATGAATGGAGCGGGCGGCGATTTGCATGCGAGTGATTCAATTCGCCGGACGATCTCATTAAGGAGCGAAAATAAATCGAATAACTCCCGCTGAATCGGATTTGATAACCGTAATTACCTCCCCCCGCCTCCCCTCGCGAGATTCCGTGAGTCATCTCCAACCTCCAAAGTCGCGAACCTTACCTGCTGGAGCTGCAACCGAGTCGATGCAAAAGGCTTCCGCACGAGGTTCGGCAGGGGGTTCGCGGGGAAGCGATAAAAATCAAGTCCGCCGCAGTAAAAAGAACCAGTTTAGTGGCAGGCCGTTTACATGTCATTGCGACCGGCCGCAGACTGCAGTGGCGGAGTTTTTTACTCCTCTTACCTAAGCCGATACTGTTTAATTGATTTATTGGAGCTGCGCGGAAGGGAAGGTTGCCGAATTTCGATCCGAGATCGGGTTCGTCGCTTCGATACGATCGGATTTATCGATTAGGGGGGGATCTTGCAATCTCTCCACTCCCGATCAGTACCCGTATGTCTCCGCGCATAAACTAAGCGATGACAATAATTGCTGGCTTTGGTTTTTTTGCGGGCACCACCGCTAGAGTCGATTCGGGAGACCCTGATTTCAAGTGGTGTTGAATCATTTTTAAATTGACAGGTGTGACGGTCCGCCTGCATGTCCTAAAAAGGGACCGAATCCGACGGGCAATACTCGAATCGATTAGTCAAATTGGACGATGATTTACACGTCGATCGAGGATGATTTTTTGTACTTTTTCGGACACTCCATACAATGTAAGGAATCAATCTTGGAATCGGGTCGGATTCAAGGTGGTCTTGAACCACTAGTTCTAGCGACAGGACACTTGAAATTTTTAATTTTTCCCTGTCTCGGGGTAATTACTCAACGTACTTTACCCCGAGTGCGGCGAGGAGAATTCGCCGGTGAAGGCCAGACCCCACGTGGTCCGTCGCACGATCCCTTGCTCCCCTGGTCCATCGTCCGTGTGCAATATCACAAATTAACCGCGCGACCTCCCTGACCCTGACCAACCTCCTCCCCCTCCCCGGAGCGTCTCGAGGCATCCGTCCCAAAGCTCGCGTTTCCAGCTGCAGATGACTTTTCTCACTCGGTTTTTTTGCCCCGACCCAGCGCTAAATGAACAAGTGATACTCGGCAGAATGACTCACTCTCAGGCACGCACGTTGCCAAAACGCTCTTTTGTGACGTGCCAGGAGATCACTTCCAGTTGATGATTCAAAATATATCGATTTATATTCCTTTAAAAGAGGTGGTGATAAACAGCTGGTTCGATTTCGGTCCTACTGCAGCCGATTCTGGTGAGCGATAAGGCTTAATTAGATCCAAACAAAATCGCAACCTCTTTAAAGCTCCAAATCGGATTAAATCTTCACTCTCTCGTTTCCCTATCCGGGATTTTGAAAATTACATATTTCCTCCTTGTTTCCTTGTAATTTGTGCAGGGAATTTTTTTACGGCGCATCTAACAATCGTGGTTAAAAAAATGTCGTGCTGAACGTTACCTTAAAAATTCTGGAGATTCATGATGGTAGGAAGGGTTTTCATGGAAGCATTTCCTCAAATATTCTCTTAAAATTATTGAATCATTATCTGATAGGAGCGCCGTTTCAACAACGTTAATTGATGAAGTTAACAAAACGCTACCTTCCTCTATACATTTTGTCCATCCCAAAAGGCGCACGGAATTCCTTCCTAGCTTTGCCTCGCGACGGACAACATTTCAACACCCCGAAAATCAAGGTGTCACGCGACAGATCTTAATTAAGCGTTTCAACAGGTATCTCCTCGGAAACAATCCCGAGCAGGGGTGCACAATGGGAACAAAGGCATCCGGAACCGGACAAAAGGTAGAGCAGAGAACAAGGTAAAAGGCGTAGAAAAATGGGCACTTACAGGCATTCTCCGGGCTTGCTGCAATGTCCGTGCTGGTCGTCGCAACCGGGCAAACAGATAGCTGCAAAAAACAAAAAAAACAGTTCCGATTAACATCGAGCAACAGGTAAGCAAATCGATTTTGGACGGTCCTCCGTCGTACAAAGGCCCGTTTTAGCTGCGTCGAGGCCTAGATAATGGCCAAGACGTCCAGCGTCTTACGCCCCTCACCCCGCCACCCGGGGGACCACCTGGAAGCTGCGCGAGGCCCAACGATAACACCTACGGTTATAAAATGATTCCGCTATAGCGCAATTCAAAGGCACGGCCCGGATCGGAACGAAACGCGATTCTGAGAAAAAAGCGCCGATGCTCACAATCAGTCGTTCCAGCTTCTCTTTACGGTAGTCAGTCATTCCAAGGGCTACCCCCTCCCCTTTTTCGAGGCTGGGACTCTTCTCCTTTCACTCGCCCCAAAACTGCAGGCTCATCGCTGTTGCGTGGACAACCGTGTACGAACGATACTGGGGCCCAGGGACCACAACAAGCTGTTTCGAATTTCTTAGATTTTTTTTTCCTTCGGCCAGCCAACATTCATTCATAGCCTTAAAAATTATTCTAGCCATAATTTATGTACATGCGAAACGACAGGAGGTTAAAACTCAAAATGCATTGCGGATAAAGAACATATATTGCATAAAAAGGGCATTCGTCATGTAAGGCTTTGAATGCATTGCTTCACGTGTAGGAATCTTTGTGCAGGGGTGACAATGGGAATCAAAGGATATACAATTTTTCTGTTAACGTCCTGGAGGTAATTTTGATACATACACGCACATTTAAATACTATCACTCAGTGCACACTCACACTTTACTGAGTAGCCATTTGGGGAATTCTTCATCCAGGCACGTAACTTCGGGGCAAAAAAATTGGAAACAAATTGAGGGATGAGAGGAGACAGTTGGGACTTAAGTTGGTAATACATTAGACAAAAACCAAAAATTTTATTTCATGATAGAAACAGCATAAGTACTATTAGTTTCAACTCGCGAAATTTGCTTTAGCGATGAGCTCAAAATACGTTGTTTCTCATTGCAAAATGTGATCAATTTGATGAATCTCGAGAAGTCATTCTCGCTGAACAAAACCGCGTACACGTCATACGATTACAGCTGGGAGTTAGGCGGTTTTCGCCTGAGACACCTTCAGTGTGAATCCACCGGCGGCGAGAAGGCGCGAGTGCAAGCTGGCGGCGCGCAGTGGATCGAGTCAATTAGAGAGGTCGGACGTGAAACTTTTTACTATAACTGCAAATTTTGATGTTTATTTCGTCACATTTTAAATGTCAAGGGGTGCTTCCGGAAGAAAATTTTACGAGGAAACCAATGGACCCACTTTTAGAACTTCAAAATTTTGTGTGAAAGGAGTTATAAAAAGTTTCCAAACGTTGTCTAACTTTTCCTATTGACTCGATCCACGGTGCGGCGGCCGAATCCGCGGCGATTACACGCGCGCGGACAGATTTACAAGTCATCAGCGTAGGAGCCAATTGAAGTAGCGCACTCGATTAGGCTAAACAAATACCAACACACCGGGCTCCGAGCCCCGAACAATTCCGGGGCGCAGCGGAGGGGGGCGGGGGGCGGAAAAATCCCCGCAGGCCGGGCGAGCGGCGTTCCTCTCTGTCGGACCAATTAATCATGTCTGGTGTCTTATAAATCATAAGACAAGACTCGCGTCGAGGGGAGGGCGGCACGTATCTCTTTTCAACGTGCGCGCCCGGTACGACACCCGATTTGGATTTCAGTCACGTGGCCCGGCCCCGGCCGATCCTTCCCAGAAATGATTTCTTAACTCGTATTTAATCAATGCGTCGGTGCATCGGCGCATCGCTGCAGTGCCCAGTGCGACCAAGGCTGCGGAGGAAGTTACGGCCCCGACCGGACCTTCCTTCGGGCGGGGTTGCCGCCGATCAGAGAACCGGCGAGAGGACATGAAGAAGCGACAGGGAATTTAGAGCTGTAGTTATCACAGAATTCTGGCAAAGCATTGACGGGGAGATGGAATAAAAAAGATTGAAAGGCGACATTTGGACTGCAGTTTGCAATCAGAAACTACAATTTCTGGCTTAACTTGAGAACAACATAAGTACCGTTAGTTTCCTGTGCACAAAAGTAAATTTGCAAATGAGCCAGACATTATAGTCCCGAATTGCAAAATGCAGTTAATTTGATCGACTTATTCCCGAATTCCTATCGCTCCTTCTCTCATTCCGTTTGTTCCTTGCCGTGCCTCAATTCCCAATCCATTCCAGTTTATAATCTTTGCAAATTGATGAGAATGTAATCTTTATTCCCGTTTGTGACACTGTGGAGGCCTAAAATAAGGGAGCCAATCAGAAATGGATTCGTAACGTTTTTACTCTCAGTGTAAAGGAAATCTACCCCGACGCGAAATGCGATTGATCCTCCGAGTCACTTCGTCGCTTGGCTGACAAAGGGCGTAACTACACATTAAGATGAGCCCAGAAAAGCATTGAAATGTATGTAAGATAGGGTTTATTGCGGAGTGTAGTTACGCCCTTATGTCAGGGTCAGGTAGACGACGACTTAACCTCACAACAGTCCGCGGGGGCAGGACATTGAATAGGCCGGGAGGAAGAATCAAAGTGCATCGGTACCAACCGGCAACTCACAAGACTGCACTTAGGTAATGTATTGCCCACGTTTCACTTGAGCCACGGATTCGAAAAACTTAATTATTACGACTCCCCCCCTCCCCCTCCCCCCGGGCCTACTCCCCCGGATTAGCCAATAACAAACATCCGCTAGGGAGCAGGAGTCGTCGTCGAGCGCGTCCGCTCACTTTGTCGGGATCGAATTGTTTGCTCAAACTTTTTCATTAAGACCCCGAGACTTTATCGCATTAGAATTTAAGCCGGCGGATTGAATGGAACGTGAGCCTCGTCCCTTCCCCGGTCCCTCCGCAGCTCCTGAGCTTGGCTCGGTCGGGTTTGATTTCAGCGGGGCCACAATCAGATCATCGTCGTTTGTCTTGGACGGGACTTTACGCAATCGGAAAGCACAGGAAAGCACGTTCGAGAATCTTCGTAAGACATTTTTTTCGTCTTCCCCTCGTCCAAATCCCCACGAATTTATGCATATACACTGGAAAAGAACACATTGAATCTTGAGTCCAGACTCTTGAAAACATTGACAAGAAAAAATAATCTTGAGTCAATCGGATTTTTAAACGAAATCCGCTTAAATTAAGAGGCTTGGTTCTTGATTTAAGCTAGATTCTGATTGACTCGAGAGTACTTTTTCTTGTCGATGTTTTTAAGAGTCTGGACTCTATAGATCCAATGTGTTTTTTTCCAGTATATATATTATAGTATTTTACGAGATTTTAATAAAACAGAGAAGTGGGTTTAATCCTGTGACGGCCTTCGAGTTTTTAAGCGATTGTGATTTGCGACTATATAGATATAAACTGTATAGACTATATAGATTGCCGGTTTAGTCAGACATCGACCGAAGTCCCCCTTCACACAGCCTCCTCCCGCGGAGAGCGTGATTGACTTTATTGCTACCATTTACATTTCACAGTGATGGGAAGTCGTGAGTTCGGCTGATTGGTTCGCAATGCTTGTTGCCCTATGCACCCCCCCCCCCNGCGGTCACCGGCTGAGATTCGATTTTGAGGGGTCAACTCTATTCGTTAAAGTTGAACTCGTTCAGTCAATATTTGAAATAACCTCAGAACGTGAACGGTGGATTCGAAAGCGCGGACTGTAGGTCCGGAGGTTTTTTTTTTTTTTGAGCGAGGCTTAGGTGGCTCGAGGCGGCCAAACGAATCGCTTCGTGGGTTGAATAGAATTGAATGTCGTTTCGAAGCGTGCTTTGGTGGAAAGTTGGGTCATAATGGCGCAGTTGAGTTTATGGCATACGTGCGACTATAAGTCTGATGTATGCTACTTAGCGCTACGGTATAATGATCGATTAAGGAGTGAAATATTGAGTCACTCCCTGAGAGCTGCGATTGGTATCAATCACTCCGATACAAAAAGATTAAACTTTTTTGTGATGTAAAAATCTCAATATCTATTCTATTCCACGATATAGGTGGTGAAAAAATTGGCTATTTCGCGAGGAAGACTTTTTTTTTTTTTTTTTTTGGGGGGGGGGCGTTGGTTTCATTTCATAACAGTCAGATTTATGAGTTGAAAAATTTGACAAAAGAAAATACATGTGATTCAATCGGAATTTCGCTTGAATCGAAAGGAAATCCGCTGAAATCAAGTGGCTCGGCACTCGATTGGAGCAAATATCCAATTGAATCAAGAGTATTCTTTACTGTCATACTTTTAAGAGCTTGACTCTGGATCCGAGGGACTTTTTTCCTGTACTTGCAAAAAACCTGGATATTCAGCAGTGCTTAATTGAAAACAATGTCAAAATATGCATTACATATTTCTCGAGGCATTTTCCACTGTTAGGGAAGGTTCGAGGACGACCAACCGTGGTCTGGAGAGCTGAGCGACGGGCTCAAAAGAAGCTCTGAGGGCAAGGGCAAGATCAGAGCGCGCAGAGCTGCAGCAGGGCCTCCGGAGTGGAAGGGGTGAAGCCGAAAGGCGTATTAATATTGAGACAGAAGCAGATGCATGGTAAGTTTCAAGTCCCGGGAGCGAGTCTCGCCCCGACAGCTGCGGCACCCCCGCACCCCCTCGCCCCGCGCCGAGGCTTAAAAAGAACGTAAAAAGTGAGCTGATTTCTTGCCAGCTGCCACGCGCGCCAATTCCGCCGGGACTGACGACGCATCCGACGCGCGATGCTCATTGCTCGGGCGCAAAGTAACACTTGCGAGGATCCCAATTCCACCCTGATTCATAGCCTGTTGCGCCCTTTGACAGGTACACAATACCCGATACCGCACCCTAAATTACACGCACCCTAGTTGACTTTTTGTCCTTGGCAATTGTGCCCGGCTTCATAGCCTTATTAAGCTGTAATCGCTCGCTGTGGTGTTGATAAGGAGGCGGAGCACGCACAACCCCTAAGTAACAACGACGGGTGAAATTAAAACTAAATAGCAAATGATATTAATTTTTCAACGATGTTTAAAATCTTCACCTTGTCCGTCGATGAATGACACATTTCGCAATGATGAACTATTATTTCAGACTCATTTTAGAAACAGCTTTTGTGCCGTTTTGTTTTCCTATGCTGATAAGCGATTCTAAGGATGCGCCAAGAATGTACTTCCCAATTGCAGAATGAAGTCCCTTTGAGGTAAGTGTTAAGGAAAATTATGTAGATTAAGTGCGAGCCAAAACTTGTGAAATTCCGAAATTTTACGTCATTTAGGTACAGGCTTTCACAGATCAACACTTTACAATTTTCTCTTGTTATCATTTTTTCCTAATTTTTTGTTTTAGGAAGTTTGCAGTTTAGTTGACCTGAGATGATATCCTTTTTTTGAGAGTTTTTATCATCTCACCGAAATAGGAGCCGAGAAGAGGGTGAAAACGTGGGGAGGTGCAGCGCAGCGGGAAATTTTCCCCCTGGGCTCGCTCTCCGGGTTTAGGGCGCCGGTGCATGCATGCAAATTGAATTAAGGGTCAATTATCAGCTCCGAGCAGGGATTGCAATTGTGCTCTGTTTATCTGCAAAAACACCGCATCGGAGGCGGGCGGCCCGGGCCGCGGCAACTCGGGCGGAATTCAGGTCATTTTCGGGTCAGGAACTTCTGCGATTCATGTCGGATCCACTCCCGCCTTCCTGCAACACGTGCTCGCCGACTTCGTAACTTTCCTCCGTCCTTCTTTTTTTTTCGTCGCCCGAGTTAAAAGTCGTGTTCCGAGCCAGACGAGTCTTATCCTATTTTTATTCACTTCATCGCCTTTTACTTCACGCTTTCTGGTGCCAAAAAAGAGTTTACGGTTACAGGTTTAAGCTTTCGGATCGGTTCGAAAAACGCCGAGAACGGAGGAAAATTTCGAATGGAATCCAAGGGAGGACAAATTAAAATTGTAACTAAAGTGCATCGGAGCAAAAATAAAATTTAAAGGGATATATTCATAAAAAGGTTGGAAATATAAATTCCGAAAGAGCCATCGAGTTTGTGAGGGTCTTTTTGGAGTTCCTGGAATCGAGTGTATCAGGGGGAAAACAGAGAGAATGTTCCTTTTTCTTCTGGCTCAATTCGTCGAACTCCACTTCAATGATGCCAAATTTTCCCTCGCAAAATGTATAACCTGGAGAATCTTCGACACTTCTAACTGAAAATTTCACCGATTTCTCCTCAGATTACATGCGAAAATCCGAAAAATTTCGGGGAAAATTGCACAGGTTCACTTTCCTAAAACAAATCAATTGTTCGCGTCAATCTGACAACCTTGGAATGGGGTTACGTTCCTTGGTCCGGGAGACGACGAATTTGTTCCCCTTTTCGTTTTAAACCAATTTTTTCATCGGTAAAAATGGATTTCCTTTTTTTTTTTTTTTTTTTTTTTTTTTTTTTTTTTTTTTTTTTTTTTTTTTTTTTTTT
>NW_017551483.1:2817067-2928791 GCF_001854935.1 Bemisia tabaci
GGAGTCAGGGGGTTGGCGGGGGGCGTTGGCGGAGTCACGACGGGCCCGGACGTCTCGGGAAGGAACGCGAGCGCGCAATTAATCGGAGGAGCATATGGGCCGCATGGGCATGCTTGCAGGGCCGGGGCCGGAGCGGTGGCTTACCGGCGCGGCGGCCCCGACTATTGATTACCGATATAATAATGAATAAATGCCCGGTTCCAGGGGTCAATGTGAAATTGTGCCCGGCTATTACTCAGCCTCGGGCGGCTACGATCCTCTTGCCCCGGGCCGGAGCCCCGAGCGTGGGAACTCCCAACGCCCCCCCCCTCCCCCCTGGACCACAAACTTGGTCACTAACACTAATCCGCATCAAAACTGGGCTCCGCAACGCGCTGAGGAACCGCTGCTGCGCCTGAGGCACACTACTCGCTCTTGGAAAAATTTCGTCCAGTAGGAGGAAAAATGGGGTTGAATAATAATAGAGGGACGCGAAATTTATAACAAATGCGGCGAAATTTTCGAAAAAGTTCAAAAAGCCGTGGAAACTGACGCAAGAAAAGGTCAAAATACGAAAGCGGCAAAATTTTCGAAAAAGTTCAAAAAGCCGTGGAAACTGACGCAAGAAAAGGTCAAAATACGAAAGCGGTGAAATTTTCGAAAAAGTCCAAAAAAGCCATTGAAACTGACAAAAAAGGAAGGTCGAAATTCCTCGCACGAGGGAGGAAAATATCATCTCCCCCCCCCCCATCCCTAAAATGACACCATCGAGTAACTTCACAATGACACCATCGAGTAACTTCACAATGACACCATCGAGTNGGGGGGGGGGGGGGGGGGGGGAGGGGATTTACATGATGCAGGCTGAGCGACTCTACATGTTCTTAATTCTTTGAATCTGTGTTTTGACAGTAATTAATAATTACTTAAATGATTTCGTCTTGAATTAAACGTCCGAAATGAATCCGACATTGCTGCCTTCTGTTTTTTCCCCGTTATTCTTCTTTCTTTCCAGCTGAAAAAAACGAATTCTCGAAACTATTCCGGGAGGTACTTTTTCCTCCGATCGGTCGTCGACGAGTTATGACGATGACGGAGGATATGAAATTTAGAATCGGGGCGAGACGTGGCAAGTGGTTGCCCGCATTCCCGGGGCGAGGACTCGACTCGGAGACTGTCAGTCGTGGGCAAATATGCGGGAAAAAATGACAAGATACGAGCCGGCGCGGTCGTAATGGAGTAATTAGGGAAAGCGGCCGCCCCGGTTGGAGGGGCCGCCCCTCCACCGTTTCACGAAATAACGAGTCAAAAATTCGGTGATTTTCACGCCGACCGGTGATGAGAGTCGTCCAAACAAAGTGGTCTGCGTTTTTGTTAATGAGTCAGAGCCACGGCAATACTATCTGCCGACGGAATCTTGAGGACCTCCAATGGCAATTTTGCGATCAGGCAACACTATTTTTGGCACATTTTAAAATAAGTGCTGTTAATTTACCAGTACGGATAGCTAATCTGATTGGACTGAGGAACTACAATCTTTGGCTTATTTTAGAAACAACGCGTGTGTGCCATTAGTTTCTCTATGCAGATAGGTGCTTTTGCGGATGGGTCAGAAATTTTACTTCCTCATTGCAAAATGACGTCAAATTGAAAAGCCAGGAGTAGTGGCTCCTCATTGCAAAAATGTCTAACTAATTGGACTAAGTAACTACAATCTGTGGCTCATTTTAGAAACAACGTGTGTGCCATTAGTATCTATACACAGATAGGTGCTTTTACGGATAGGTCAGAAACTTTAGTTCCTCATTGCAGAATGACGTCCAATTGAAGAGCCAGAAGTTGTGCTTCCTCATTGGAAACATGCCCGCGACATTTCTGCAACTCATTGTCCTCTGACCATTCCCACTGGAAGCTCCTTAAGGATAGAAATATGCGGTACTTACGTTTGGTGCAGTAGTCGCCTTTCCAGCCGGGGAGGCAGACGCGGTCCCCCTGGAGCGAGCAGGAGTAGTGGCCGAACTTGTCGTCTCGCGGTCGGCAGAGGTTGGCGCAGCCGTTGCCGTAGTAGTGAGGGTCGCAGGTCACCCTGAACTCGTACGACATGAGCGAGTGGTCCGAGTTGTGCACCGCCTCCGTCCAGTTCTCGCTGATGTGCAGGTAGCGCTGCGTTGTCAGTCTTTTGATCAGGACCCCCATCCCTGCAAAACCCGACAATCACATGGTTAGAAAACAAATTCCAAAAGGAAAAATTCACAAATTTCAGTCAGGGTGGATTTCACCGTCCACCTGCGGGATAGCATCTTTACAGAATCTTCAATTCGTCGTTTCTTCTCCATTCCAATACTACAAAATTGTCTCAAACAATTCAATTTTTTACAAGGATATACCTGAGCAATTTCTGTCGAAAATTTTTCCGATTTTCGCTCAAAATCAGCAGAAAAATCGGTGAAATTTTCAGCCAAAACTACAAAAGATTCTCCTAGAAAAATGCAACTTATGAAGGGAGAATTTAGCAACATTGAAATAAGTTACGTTCTTTCGTATGGGAAAGTACGCTTTCATCCCTTGATAGTAATTTTCGTTCTCTTTCAGAAGATTTCCAATTCATTGAGGGAAAATCGAATAAAAGCACTTCTCGTGAGCGAGCCGACCCCATCGAGAAGAAAACCCAACTGGTTATCGTCCATATTTACACAGCTCACTGCTCACTGTCAAGATCAGGCAAATGAAGACGAAGCAACCGGTTAACTGATGACATCCATATTTCACCTGCCGCGCCGGGCACTCGTCCGTCATAGCTCACTTTCCTTTTCTGCTCACCCACCCACAGATTTATTACGTATCTCCTCGTCCTCCCCCTCGTCCCCGCCGCGCCGGACCGGCAGACTCCAGACAACCGGTTAATGGCGAGTGGAATTAGTCCGATTCCTTTGTTTGAAGATGATCGTTGACGCGCAGCGATCGGAATGAAAAGTGTTGTCAAAAGGTCACTACGGGATCACGTCACGTAATTACAGGGCACGGGCGGGGCCCGGGGGGGAGGGGGTTGCGCCGGGGGCGAGACCCCGAGACCCGGGGGCTGGATGGGGCCCGGGGCTCCCACGGTCTGGGGGGCGGGCCCTCCGGCCAATGCCATGAATTACACGTTTACTTTCAGATAAGCGTAATTCACCTTTCTTCCAGCCACATCCACCCCCGACTTCTTCTTCCTCGCCATCCATCCGCGGCTGCCGATATTCTGCCCGAGGCGAAGTTAGCCGTTGATCAATCGTCATCGGAAGAACTTTTAACATGCACGGGTTTTTAGCATTCGCCTTGAACGACACTTGGAGCTTCAAAAAAAGGGGGGAAACGGATTTTGATAGATAACTGGTGCTGGCGAATTTCATTCAAGTTCATCGGATATATATCTACTTTGTCAAAATTTTAAATTCCATTCAAGTCAACACGCGAACTTATATTAAGAACAATTGGACTACATTTTGCGATTTGGAACTACAATTGCTGGCTTAATTTCGGAACAACGTATGTACAATTGGTTTCCCTGCGTACACACGTGTTTTTACGGATGAGCCAAAGATTACAGCCCCTAGGAGCAAAATGCAGTACGATTAAATGAAAACCTCCCAAGCTTTCCACAAATAATTGGTCTTTTCTCAAACACTCACATCAAAAGGCATCGAAAATAAGAATCATGGAGAAAATTTGGAGTGCTTACTGCCTGAGATTTGCAAACGGTACTTAGAATTTTGAACTATCGAAGATATGATAAAATATATCTTGGATTATCCTTCATTTCATTGTTCCTTGGGGCAGTTGGAGACCTCGTCTAGGACCAACGGGCGAAATGCCTTAAGGAATTCCGCCAAGTTCGACAACACTGCATTACCTCTGAACTCTTTATTTTCGAGTCGTGCTCCGCTTCGCTCGCGACCGAACCGTCATATCGAGCGCAACTATCGATCCTGCGATTGTTTCCCCGCGGAATGCGACGATCGATATATCGCGCGGACGTTCGGGGGGCACGTCTCCCTCGTTCCCCGGTTAATTCGTTCCTCCCGACGAGACGCGGTGTTCCCCGTGCGGACAATTCATTACGTTGAGCGGTGTCGGTTTAACCCCGAGCACCGGGCTCGTTTTATGGGAACCGAGTCGCCGGGTAGGCAACCCGCAAAGCGCCGAGTTGCAGGTGGATAGGCAACACGCTCAACATGGCTCAAACTGAGAACGCTTTACCTGACGCAATTACAACAGCTAATTTCTTCATTCTTGTGGTCGTCAATTTGGATCTTCTTCTGGTTTTCCTACTTGGAATTGGTTCATAGTCGGGATTTCTTCCGGGTTAAATTTTTGGATTTTGTAATTATTAGTGGAGCTGATCGAGATGGGGGAAAAACTAAATTATAAAATTGCCTGTTTCAGGACGGTGGCAATTGCTGCCTCAGTTTCTGAAGCATCGCAGGGCTGCTGGCAAGGCGAGATAAGGATACCGAACAGATCAGTCGAGAAGGAGAGACGGAAACAAGGACAGCGCAAGTGGAGGTGAGCATGAAGACATTCCTCCTTAGTGCTCTTCGCATTATTAAACACGATTTCGCATCCTCCTCCTTGCCCTTGCCAGCACGTCCGCCAAACAGAGCGAATATCCACACATTTCCTACTGAAGTGGAGGTATTGCGAAAACATAATTTCAGTTAGAATGTCTTGAAAAATGCGGAGGAGTCGGCGGTTAATTTTCGCGGAGTTCTTTCCGTGACCTAATCGACATATTTTACGCTTGAGGGGACATTTTGATATGAATGTGAAAAGGTGGCTACGAATCATTTTGTAATTGATTTCAAAATCCCCTTGCATTTCCGTGACTACTGAGGGGTTTACAGCATACAATTTAATGACATTTTAAAGTCTTTTTTTCCTTTTTTTTAGAGAGGGGCATAATTTCTCATGAAAATTATTTTCACAAAAAATTTCAAGCTCGAATAAGTCTCTTTAAATTGGAAAAAAATCCCTAATTTGAGAACCTGAAGGCAGAAATTCACTGAGTGGTGGTATGCAATGATCCACAGATACAGAAATCCAACTACAGAAAACTGATTTTCTGGCTTTCCCATATTTTTCAAGTTTTCAATGACTTTTCAAGTTTTCAATGACTTTTCAAGTTTTCAATGACTTTTCAAGTTTTCAATGACTTTTCAAGTTTTCAATGACTTTTCAAGTTTTCGATGACTTTTCAAGTTTTCGATGACTTTTCAAGAACTTAGTTCCTGGAGCGGCAAGAAGCAGAATTAACCGACATCTCAAGAGCGCAAAAAATTACTCCGTACATGGCTCATGACTCACCGCGGGGCGAGGTTGGCGACGACTCCCGAAAAGACAATAGAAATCCGCTCAGCCGAAACACGCTGCGAGTGCGAACAGCGAGTGCGAATAGCGAGTGCGAATAGCGAGTGCGAATAGGGAGCGAGCGGGGCGTCGCGTCGCGTCGTGAGCAGCGGCAACGCGCGACTCCCGGCCAACTCTCAGCTTTTATTTCAACTTGCTCCGTGGGAATCCGTCGGGGGCCACCAGGAATGTAAATCGCGGGCTCGGGAGGCGACCGGGGGGGACGGAGGGGGGGCTTTTGGTATCCCCCGACGCTCCGGCG
Source organism: Bemisia tabaci (assembly GCF_001854935.1). NCBI lineage: Eukaryota > Metazoa > Arthropoda > Insecta > Hemiptera > Aleyrodidae > Bemisia > Bemisia tabaci. The sequence goes on from NW_017551483.1 coordinate 2,822,691, forward strand.
TACAGCATACCTGCGAGACTTTTTCCCCCGCCCCGGCTGGGAACGCTCCCGACCCGCCGGAGGATCGGAGGAATACACCCAGGAGAATTTCAGGTGTCTCGCCTCGGGAGTCGCGCAGCCTCCGACTTTTCATTTCTCGAGTCTTTATGTATTTTGTTTTTTCCTTTCCTTTTTTTTTTGTCCCGACGCGCGACGCACCCGCAGTGCTGTGTAGCGCCCGCATCGGCTACACCGGCTGACACACTGGTAAAAAGTTTGCCCGACTACCTCTGGGTACAGCTAAGGGTGATGAATTAAATATAAAGCTACATTCAAAAAACGCATCAGGCTGTTTCTGACATTTGTTTCGGTCGTAGAAAACAGTTAAAAGAAATACATCTTCGCTTAGTAAGTGCAATTTTTCGCTTGTTTTTACTTGGTTAAGGATGTGAAAATGGATGTAATCTCCTATGTTGTGACAGTTTTGAGTTGATTTCATAATTTTCACGAGCGGAAGTTAAGTGAATACCTCGTTATACCATTTCCAAAATCCGTGAAAAAAATACTCGTGCGTCATAAGAGTTTCGAAGTGATTTCTCAATTTTCAACTTTTTCAAATGAAATCCATTCTAATTTATGACCATTTTCAGCAATATGAACCCTTCTTAACTTTCATACATTTTTCATCATCCTTCACGAAAAAAATTCTTCGTTTCATGACATTTGAATGGAAATTTCCCCACTTTTGAGGATTTTAAGGGTAATTACTATCTCAACCATATTCTGAGATCAAAAACTCGCGAACTCGCTTCTGAGATCTTGCTCTCGTAAATATGAAAGAAAAACACCCCCCCCCCCCCGGACAAAACAAATCTGCTGTAGGACTTCTGAAAGAGAGTAGAAAAAACTGGCAATCGCGCCGCTGCTTATCAGATTCCGTAAAGCTCGCCAGAACCGTCAACAAATTACCTTCTTATTTTCCACGAGGTATCCCATCCACGCGGACAAATTAATCTATCCCCCCTCCCGGCGCCCGCCGCCCCGGGGCCCTCGAGGTTCCCAGCGGCCACCAGGTATGAGCTTTATACGGGTATTCCGTTTCATTGAGTCCATCAGCTTCTTTCACCTGTCACCGAAAATACCCGTCCCGCGGCCCCTCGCGGGAATGTTGATTCTTTTCTTTCCGTTCTCGATGCGGGCTCGGTGACACTCCGTCGCTTGGCTGATAAAAAGGCGTAACTACAATTTTACATGAACCCGAGAAAGCACTGGGTTATATGAACAATAGGGCTCATCGTCGAGTGTGGTTACGCCCTTATGTCAGGAAGGCGACGACTCGCTCGAAACATGTCTCGTCCGCTCGGATTCACTCGTCCCCGAGCTCGGTGACTTTTATTCCGCATCCAACAAACGAATACTCAGCGCCGCCAGGATTCCAAGCGCTCCTCTCGGGGGCCCACTCGATGGACTGGAAAATCGATGGGAGAAAAGGTGGCTTCGAGGTTTCTCCCGACAGCTTTCGAGGGCCAGGGAGTTGCTTCTTAAACTAGGAAAGGCCTTTACGCAGGGTGTCTTCTAATAAGTAGTTTTGGATTATCCTTGGATTTCCCTGAGTTTTCCGGATATCTAACATTTATTTTGGATTTTCCCGATATTTCCTTGGATTTTCCTGATATTGATTCGATAATATGTAGTTTTGGATTTTCCTGATATTTCCCTGATTTTTCCTGATACTATCTAACATTTAGTTTTGGATTTTCCCGATATTTCCTTGGATTTTCCTGATATTGACCCGATATCTAAAATTTAATCTAATATTTTCCTGATTTTTCCCCGATATTTTAGAGGAGATTTCTTTGTTTTGGGCGCGAATTAATTGATACACGTTTGCTTTAAAAAATCAACATATTTTAAAGAAATGAATCAAATGTGTGAAATATGCTAAGAACACTCAGAGCTTTCTGGTACAGGACCAATTTTCCTGATATTTTCCAGACTTTTCCTGATAACATCGAATTCGCTGATATTCTCCAGTTCTTATCGACGGTAGGCACCCAGTTTCACCATCTCCTTAACATCGATTCCTTTTTCTTTTCGAAGACGGTTTGGGCTAAAGTAATGGGAGAAGGGTGTAGGTGTCCTAAACTCCTGAAGTGGAAGAACCAGCTGTAAAAGGGCCAGGACAGCGAGTGAAAAGGCGCACGAGGAGACAAAACGGAGGCAATAAAGAGGATGAGTCGCGTGCAGCGGACGATTGAAAGGGCTCCAAGCAAGCAATTGGTGATTGATTACTTAATTAAGGTCGGGAGTGGATTGATAAAACTGCCGGTAATTTATGGGCCATGGAAGCGGACAACGGATACGTTTGAGGAAGCGTCGCGTCTCGGCGGCGGACCGCGCTGGACGCCGGCCAAAAGACCCCCGGTCCCGGCTCCGTTAATGGCCTCCCAAAAGCTCAGACGCCAGCGCCTCACCGCCACATTTTACAAAATCCCATTTCCTTCAACGCGCAAAACAAGTTTACATCTGACCAAAGGCGGAATGGACATAACTTCGATTTACTCGCTTTCATCGAAAATTTAAGGATTCAAGGTGTCATTTTCCTAATACACTGGAAAGAAAACACATTGGATCTGGAGTCCAGACTCTTGAAAACATTGACAAGAAAAAGGACTCAAAACATTGACAAGAAAAAGGACTCTTGATTCAATCAGATTTAAGCATAAATCAAAAGGACATCCGCTCAAATTGAGAGGCTGGGTTCTTGATTTAAGCTTAAATCTGATTGAATCAAGAGTATTTTTTCTTGTCGATGTTTTTAAGAATCTGGACTCTAGATCCAATGTATTTTTTTTCCAGTGTATTTTTCGCAATTTTTTATGGGTGGTACCTAGAAACACTGGAAATGAAAATATTAAACAATATTTGCCTTTCTGCAAATCGAAAGTACGACAAAAGTTACGTATCTCCGTTCGACATACAATCATGAATCATTGCAATCATTGTCCTAATACATGAAAATTGAAAAAAGAATATTTAGACTTGATTAATTGTTTCAAAAATAAAAACTCAGCGATCCAGAGACATGTTTCTGCACTAATGAACGAAAGTATGTGTTCAACCTTATGATGGTATTATTTTTATTTTTTATTCGTTATGATTCATCGCTCTTGAAGGGCACGTCTCCGATTTCTTCGAAGAAAAAGTCTACGTATTAACTGGACGAAACTCCAGATTCGGGCTCACCCGGCAACCTGGTGCCAAGTTCCAGTGCTACAGGAAGCTCTCCCGAATTCCGATCCAAGATCCTGGAGAGCTGAGACTTGAGGTATTCGCGATGGAGCGCGCACGGAACGTCGGGAAGCTCCGTGATAATGTGAGCGCAAGCTCCCGGCTCCAGGATGCGCGATTGTTCCCGAAAGCTCAGTCACAGGAACAGACCTTGCACTTACTGTGCCACTGACTCGCGCTCGGCGCACCGCTGCCAATTCTCACCTTCACAACGGGGTTGCAATTGTTAGCACAACAATGTTCGGCAAATGACGCCCCCACCCCTTTATTTTTCGAATTTTTTGTTCGATTCTAACAAAAAAGGCGGTCCTTAAAAGCATAGGCCACCTCGACGATAAAGTCTAGAATTCCTGTGCTCTCGATGGAATTCTCCGTTTTTCCCACAAATTTAAAATTTCTTCCTCGCCGAACCTACGCAATTGATATTGACTCCCGCAAGAAAACTAAGCTTCTCGTTTAAGGCTCCCTAATTGTTAGTTGTTTCTCTTCAGTTTACCTCCTCGCATGAGGATTACCAGCAAAAAATTGCTGGATTCGAAGGGGCAAATAATGCAAGCGAACAACCTTGAACTAAAAACGTTTGGTGGAAAATAGCTTCAAAGTGCCGGATGTATTTTTTTAGAGGAAAATTCCACAATTTGGCAACACCTTCCTCTTGTACCGGTGAATGAGGCTCGACCGCACTCCAAACAAACAACGTCGAGTGGACGAAACGAAAAGCTCGACGAGTAGATGTCTTTATTTGATGACCGCCTCCAGGGTTATTATTTCCAATTGGAATGGTAGCTCTCCGTCTCTTGGACTTCAATTCCAATCTCGAGAGACAATCATCACCGGTCACAAGGGTACGCACGAGGATAGCATTTGACCGTGGCGAGGGTCGTTGCACACGCGCAGAAGAGGAGGGGGGGGGGCTGACAAGACAAGAGGAGACAGCAGTGCCACCCCAGTCACGGAGTATAATCAAAGGACAAACCACCGGAGTCGTCGTCGCATCCAGAAGTGGGGTTAGGATCACTTCACTTGCCGAATGTGAACGTGAGGGGGTCGGAATTACAGGTATTGACACGCGGGCCGGGGGAATGATGGTTATTAAAACCATAAATCGGGCGGCGGGATTAATCTGCAGCGCGGGAGGAAATTAAAAGCGGGGGGACCCGGGGCCCGGGGGGAGTGTCTCCCTCCCGCGGGTGGCTGTACCTGAACCTGAACCCGGCGGGACCTGCGAAGTTCGTTGCGCGGTCAGGCATCCAGCCCCGACCCCTCCTCCCCCGTATCTTATTAACTCCGAAATCGTGACCCGCGGTGCATCTCCGTCGGCCGGGGGACGCCGCCGCGCTTGCCGGGCCGCTCGCCCGGAGACCCCGGTCGCCGGGCCGGTCCGCGGAATTCCCGCCGGCTGCGGCATCCCCGCGCGGACGACCAGATATAATCTTTTCATACTTTTTCAATCAACCTATGAGAGTCTGTTAACATAGAAATACTTAATTTCAGCTGCTGTTCGGCCCCCGTCCCCGCAAAATCGGTCTACATTCCGATCCGCAGCGTTGCCGCGTCGCCTACCCTTTTCAGCCTTGAGTCGATGATGCGAAATCACCGTGAAATTACCCCAAGCCTATACTTTCCCTACTATAATTCGTAGTTTTTCTCGCGAAAGAACGTAACTACATTAAAATTTACGAAATATCACCTGGGTAATTGCATTTATACCAAGAGAATCTTGAACATATCTGGCTGAAAATTTCACTGATTTTTCCTCCGATGTCATCTAAAACAGCCAAATTTTGGACAAAAATCATACAGGTATATTCTTATGAAAATTCTATTGTTCTAGTCGATATTGCAACCTTGAAATGGAGTTACGCTCTTTCGACCGAGGAACTGTGGCAATCTGGCAACTGTGGTCATCTAAAACAGCCAAATTTTGGACAAAAATCATACAGGTATATTCTTATGAAAATTGTATTGTTCGAGTCGATTTTGCAACTTTGAAATGGAGTGTCGTTCTTTCGGCCGAGGAACTGTGGCAAAAATTAAAGCATTTCGGCAGAGCAGTCTAAAAAATTGTGGGGCGAGTGCATTTTCCAGGGCGCCACTCATTCGAAAGATACTCGAATGCTTCACCAGAAAAAAAGGAAATCCTACTCTTAGGAATCTTGGTTTTGTGTATCAAAAAAGCCTTATAGATGTGTATCCTGAGTATAAATGTTCCCGATGCGACATACGACAACACCGGTCGGTCGCCGGTCTGTCGGGAAGCCACGGTCGGGAGTCTTGGGGGGGGGAGGGGGCGCAAAGCAGTCTTCGCAGGGAGCTTCCACCGACTCTTTGAGTGCTTACTGCACCGCTGGCCCTTCCTTGACCCTGCTCGCAGGCATCTCGGACCATCCTCATCTCCCGGCTGGACGCCACCTTCGCGCTCAACAACGGCGACGAAAACCCCCTTTTTCCCTCTTTGGATTATATTCCTCCGCGAGAAGTAGGGAGGATAAAGATGGGAAGAAGAAAAAAAAATGTGACTAAAAACCAAACCCACTTTAGACGTCTCCAAATTGGTCCAGCAATTTTGAACCAACAAAAACATTCGAGGGCGAGCCGGACGCGCTAGGGCGTACTAAAATCGTTGCTAAAAAGCGTACGGCCGTTCGCTTGTGAGCCCTGGAGAGCATTAAGTTTTATAGATGATGGAGCTCATCTAAAATTGAAGTTGCGCTTTGAAGTCAAAGGAGCCACGGAATGCTCCTCGAGAAGGCATCCTCGAGTGCTCTACAATAGAGCGCGAGCGAGCCTCGACGTTTTATAGAACTCTTGAATAACTGTACGTATTTCTGCCGAACGGAACTAAGTGCAATCAGACACGAGCCCTGAGACGCATAAGAATATACGCATAACAGGGCTCACGTCGTAATGCACATAGTTCCGCCCTGCAGACGTACGTCCAACTCCCCCTCCGCCACGGTAATCTTTGCTTAATCATGCTTCACCCGTCAAGATTCACCACTCATCCTTATTTACTCTCAACAATCCTTCCGTCGTAGTTTTTTTCCTGTTGATAGTCGAGCTTTCCTCTCACTCCTTTCTCTGTGCTTTCTAAGGACCCCCTCGTCCCGGGCCCGGAACGCACAAAGACACCTTTTCACCAAAACACATGCTTTCACGGCCCGCGTTTTTTTCCTCTTTCCGGCGCGCCGGGAGCTCGAAAAAAAGGAGAGGAAACAGGTAATTTTACGCACATGTTTGTGTGCGAAAGCCGAGTTTCGCGCAGGGATGCCGCGGCACGCACTACACGCTGCTATGCGACAGCATTGCCACAAAGGGCAAATACTCATTTTAGAAATAATGTAGGTGCAATAAGCTTGTATGCAGATATACGACTGGGGGTACTTCTAATACTTACTATAGGGGCCTCCGGCCTCATACTGATAGGTTCCTCTATGGATGAGCCAGAAAAAGTAAAACACTAAAGTTTGTGATAAAATAAATCATGTTTGTCGAAGTAACATCTTTAAAAGCAAAGAGTATTAATTTTTCAATAATAATTGTAAATTTCTGGCTGATATTTGATAAGTTTTGTTATAATCTTTACAAATAAGTTCACTGGAAAATCCGCCTCTTAGATCCAGAGTTACCTATGACTCTTAAAAAATTTGACAAGAAAAGTACTCTTGATTCAATCGCACTTTTGCTCGCATCGAAAGTCAAGCCACTTAATTTAAGCGGATTTCCTTTCGATTCGAGCAAAAATCCGATTGAATCTAGAGAATTTTTCCTTGTCAAATTTTATAAGAGTCTGGACTCTACATCTTAGAGCATTTTTTTCAGTATACGACCTTCTTGATAACTTTTCCTGACCAAACATCTCCGTTTTGGAGTATCCATGGTAGCTCCCAATCACCACAAAAAATCGAGATTCTGAATGCAAAATGCAGTCCCACTGACACATTGCTCTGGAGGCCAAGTTAAAATTCGATTATCTCGGAGGGGAAATTGGGATTTCGGGTGAATCTGACATTGGTTGCGTGCGCATCCCGGGCCGGGGCGAACCGCGAGTGCGCAGCAGCTGTAGGCTTCCGGCGAGAGGGCGCGGGGCGAGATTTTGCTTCCGGTGTCGCGGCCGGAGGGGGAAGGGGGGCGGGAGCGGGCAGGTAACTTGAATCTTCTCGAGGGTAAGATTTGTCCTCCTTCCTCTCGGATCTTCCTTACCCCATTTCGGCCCTCCTTGGCCCCGTTCCCCGGCCGCGAGGGACCAGGTGGCCTATTAAATAATGGCCTCGACCGGAACTTTTGCCCCCGCGGCCGGCACCGTCACGAGCTGCGCGTATTCAAACGAGACCCGGCAAAAAACCCTCGGTTTCCGACCTTCAGTTTGCGATGGGCTCGCTAAACAGGAATCACTACTCGGGACGAAACCGTGACAGAAACATCCGATAGCGAAAAAAATAGAGAGAACAATATTTAAAGTGGTACGAAGTGAAACGTTAATTTCGAAAAGGTGCAGACTCTTGAGAAACGAAATTTTTGAGGAGACAGGAAAAACTACACAGGAGGCGAACAAAATTGCTTTTCCGATAAAAAATTAATTTCGGAAACAATCGAACTTCGCATCTTTTCGAAAGAAACGCTTTAATCGAAACACATTGCTTTGAGCGTTATCTCTCATCTGTAATTGTGAATCCACTGCTAATTATAGACAAAATTGAATGCATTTTTTTCCATAAGAACGTAAGTTGGTGACGTAAGTAAGGTGTGAGTAACATACCTGGAGTTACGGGTCCTTCTGTAGTATTCGTATCATGCCAGGCCTCGACAATTAACGAGAATGTCCCCTGTAAACAAACAAAAAAGCTCATTAAGTATTTTTCTTTACCAACTACCGGTAATAAGTACCTAAAGAAAATCCTGAAAAATCAGCCAAAAGTAATGAAATATTTTCATGGGAATTAAAAAACGAGGATCATAAATCCGGACCTGACGCCCGAAGCGCGGTTGGCAACTAGTACTCCCTGTAAAAGCTGCAATTTTTCTTCTCCGAGGGTGTGTTTCCTTCGCCGCCGCACCGGACCGGGTCTGCACTGCTGGCGACAGCCGGGGGGTTCGTCCGCGGCGCAACCGGTTCGCGAGCGAAAAAAACCCGCGACAACGGCCGTCGATCACCGCTTTTGCAGTCCGGGCGGCACACCGCTGGCGTCACCGATCTGCCAGGCCCGAGACTATTTTACAGTCCGACTGCACTTTTTCCGCGGCCGCTGGCGCCCCCCCTGCCAGACCGGCGCGGAAAACCCGGGGCCCGCTTCGGGGTCCGGCGCTCGGTGGCGCTAAGTCCGGCAGCCGCCGGGATTCCAGGAGCGATGATTGACTTGCCGATCGATCCATCGACGCGCCGTCCGTTCGTTGACATCCATCTCTGCCGGTTCGGCGCGATTGCGGCTGCGGACGGGGGCTCGGGGCGCCCGGTGTGGCATCCTGGGAGGACGTCTTTTTCGAGCCCCCCCCTGCTTTGCGACTTGGTTAATTGCCCGAGACCGGACTCCGGAGCCGTAGCGCACGCGTGTCGCGACTCCGCGTCGAGGTCACCGGTTCGACCCCCGAGCTCGACTTCTAATTAAAACCGCGCGGTAAATCGTAATCGTCATTGTCATCCACCGGCGTCCGTCGTGGGGGCCCACTCTCGTCGGCTACGAGTTCGCGGTGACGATAGGCCTGGGGTCCGCAACTTTCTGACGTTCAGAAGCATAAAATCATCGCCTCTATCAAATCCGGGATGGTATCGAAACTCCTTCGATTATGTATCAATGGGCGTTTATAAGGAAAGTCGACGATTTTAACATTTTGAATTTAGAAAGTCGACGATTTTAACAATTTGAATTTCCTCAAGTTTTGTAGTTTACCTTGTGACAGTAAACGTTAACGGCTGTTAAAATTTCCATGATACTGAAACATCCTATGAATATCATTCGTCGAACCATTTGGGTTCAGTCGAAAACAAGATAGGATGCTCTTGTTGTTGAGAGAAGACTGTAAGCCAAAATTTCCGAAGAAAGTAAACTCGCAAAACTGAGAGGAAATGATCAAAAAAATAAAAAAAATACTCTGGGAGTTCGTACCTATCACATTGATTATCATTTTTGCATCACGCAAAAAAAGGGTTGTTCGTTGGGTTGAAAGGGTTGGCCAATGCGCAAAAGCGACCAACCCAAACCGCAAAATCAACGTTTGTAACCGAGGGAAAAACAGAACCCAAAATACTACCCTCAGCGTCCACCGGAGCCCAGAAGAGAAAGTGCCGGCAAAAACCGCCGAAAAAAAAATGTTCCGGATGGCTTACGAGGATGTTCCGGCCTGATGTTCCTGACGAGGGCGAGCGATTAGTCTCGTTTATCCTCCTCCATGTTCCATTCAATATTGTGAGTAAAATTAATCAGGCGGGTAAGGCGGTCGCGGTGGGGTAACCCGAGCCGGCAGACGCGTTCCGCAAGGTGCGAGCGCGCCTCGCTCGGCCCCGGCTGGACGCAGCGCTTCCACTCGCGCTAATGAATGGAGCGCGACAGCGATGGTCCACCATTCACGCAGCGTCGCGCGCCGTGTGGCCGAGCGTGACGCAGGGGGGCGGGGACCCCGGCTCATGTTACCCCTTACGTGTTCGCAATGGATAAAGATTTTAAGCTCCTCGGCGCTGGTCATGCGAGGAAGTGATGTCGCGTGGGGATGAACTGACGAGAGAGATACAGAAGGTTAGAATTTGGAGACCGTGATCAGCTCCGCACACCTCGACAACGGCAATTGTGAGAATTCTTTCCCGTTCGCGTCGCCTTGCAATGGAGCGATGCAACTTTTTGCGGCTCGCGAAACCGCGGATAGAATCCTCGGAATTTCTGCGGCACCGAAATTTACAGTCGCCTGCCGTGGGAGCCAAGGTCTAATCCCCCCTCCCCCTCCCCAAACACCCACCAGCGAGGGAAAATCTAAGCTCTACAAATGCGTTACCTTGCTCCTCATGCCTACAGGAAATTTGGTGCATCGGATAATAAGTATAGAGAATAGGTAAAATAAGAAATAATTGAGTGCCGAAAACAAATGAAATGAAAATTGTCTTAATATTATGAAATTAGAAGAATTAGGGGCTAAACCGATCAGCATTTGGACGCATTTCTGTCAAACGGAACTATGTGCATTGAGACATGAGCCCTGATACCCGTAAGAATATATGCATTACAGGGCTCACGTCACAATGCACATAGTTTCGTTTGATAGAAATAGACGTCCATTTAAGAGCAGAGGGAGTAAGACAATGCCATATATTATAACACGATACAACGGTGCGCCGTTGGTGCGGGACTTATTCCTGTAAGTACCACTTGCAATGCTCTATCTGACGACAGCGTCGAAATTATTCACCCAGACTGCAGCGCTCAGAGGTCACCGAGAAATTGACACTTGCTCGGTGCCCGGAGGTTGGGGGGCACGCGGGCACCAGCCTCGCCGAATTCCCAAGGTCGCCCGCGGAATTAATTACCGCCAGCGAGGAGGCACACTTGTTCCCCGTTATTAATGCTACTTCCACCAGACCCTCTTCCCGAGAGGTACGACGACCAACTTGCATTTCTGCATGGAAAGCTGCATGAACGCAGTCAAATAAAACGATCAAATTTCTTACCAAATGAAAAGGAGGTGGGTGGGTAAATTGAGGGGGCATCGCTCCCTTTTACGATCGAGACTGTCAATTAGGGAGAAATAAGTAGGGAGGCTTCATTAATTTTCATCAATGCGATTGTGAGTCATCAATCGAATTACGCCTAAATGCTAGCTAAAATTACTTATGCTCTACGAAACCGTCTGTACCTAGATTGATTACGAGAGAGTGCACATTAATTGGACTGCATTTTGCAATTTGGAACCATAAATTCTGGCTCTTCAGGATAAACACTTATGTGCATAGGGAAACCAATGGCAAATACGTTGTTTTTAAACCGGGCTAGAATTTATAGTTCCAAATTGCAAAATGTAATCCAATTTCCATTGGAAAAATGGAAAGTTTACTATTTGAATTAGATTGAATAGAATCGAAGATTGTTTTGATGGATGACAACTCAAGTTTTGGATGTTTCTTCGACTGAGAATACAAAGTTGCGGCAGTCCACCACCCAAGTTTCCGAGTTACACCCCGCGCGATTTCGCTATGCACAAAGAGGGGATAAAATACGACCTGTTGGAGTTCATTGTCTCGCCGGGTGAAATATTTTTGACGCCTCGGTCGGCCGTCGCGGAATGCGGTGGTGCTCCGCGCCGGTTTTCCAGTGTCGGGAAAGCCGCCTTGCTCCGTGCTCCCTGGCTGGGAATCCAGCCTGCATCGGATCTCGCTCAGCCGGTGCTTGTCACTAACCTCAGCCTCACGCTGGGACTCATTTCGTGCCGCTCTGGTCTCCGGCACGGTCGCCAAACCTCACATTCAAAGCCACGAATTCCACATTTTAAGTATTCCTAATATTTATTTCAATGGGCAAATTTCTTCTGTTAAGTTATCTTAAGACACCTTCGAGCGTCCTCAAGGTTTTTTTCCGCTCAAGATGTCGTCCTCTGACGCAAGGTCGTATCTCTATCTTCACATGAGCCCATGGGCGTAGCTAGGGGGGTCCTGGGGGCTTGGCTCCCCCAGAAATCTCGTGCCCCCCCCCCAGAAAAACGGGACCCTCCATTCCTCACCCCCCCTGCTCTCTTCACCACGAGAGGTGGTCCCATGGCCCCTCCTAGAAAAATTTCCTAGCTACGCCCCTGCATGAGCCTTGGAAGGCTTAGAGCTATACGGGACACAGGGCTCACGTAGACTTTGAGATACGTTCTCTTGTCTAGAGAAACGACGAAGTGTCGTTTTTGACTGGCAGACCCCAAAATTTGGCCCCACTGATGATAGAACTACGTTTGAGCTTAGAGAGCCGTGAATCCATACAGGAGTCTTCGGATACAGATATTTCGCTTTCGTCTTGATGACGTCATCCGGGGTCGGAATGCGCCCGCAACACGGCTCCTCCGACGAAGGTCAGTTAGGAGCAACAGTAACGATGGATGCGGGCGAGGATCCCAGAAAAACAAAAACAAAACCCAGAAACAAAGGGGGAAAACAAGGAACAATGGCCGATAGCGCAGCGGAGCAGGAGGCAGAGCAGAGCAGCTTTGGCCGTGGCACGGCGGCGGCAGGTGAGGGGGGCCCCCGNGGGGGGGGGGGGGGGGGAGCGGGGTACAGGCCCACGCAGGTGGCTCCTTGCAGTTCCCACGGCTCCAACCTTGCCAACCATCAATGAAACTCCACCGAGAGAAGGAGAAAAAGAGAAAAAAAACCTCCACAAAAATCATTAATTTTTTCCTCTAGCAGCTCTTGATGCTCCTTTTTTTTGTTATCTTACGGGAGCCCCCCCTCCCCTCCCCCAGGTTGGCTACTGAGCCTCCCGAATCCTTTCTCTCACCTGTTGCCCGGACCGTTTCGTCGGCGACTTAATCCGGGCGCGGGAGGGGGGGGGAGGGGAATCCGGGTCAGGTTGTGGGGAGGCTCGTACGTTCGTTGTGCGGCAGTTGTATGCAAATCGGGGGCTTACGCCGGTAACTGGAGCCCGTTCGGATTGATCCAAATTGGAGGATGACGATTTACGACGTCCAATTCCGCCACTTTTTAGCGGGCGCGGTCGGTGCGCCGCGCCGCGGATTCCCCGCGCGACGGGTGTCACCGCAACAGGTTTCCCTCCTCGTCACAGCGACTTATCCCTCGACGACTAATTATTGGCGGAAAGAAATAGTTAACCGTTTGCACTCGATGACATTTCAGTTTCCTCGCGATACGCTCGTATGTCTCGAGCATTTCCTTCCTCGTACGCTGCATAAGTGCAGTGCGATGCGATGTGATGGATCAGTTCCGCTGGTCCCACAACTCTGATTCGATGATTAGATCCGTTGGATTAGCAAAAAATGATAAACTCCTTTCAAATGCCAGGTTCCCACGTCCGATACTTAGCGAGAACCAAAAAAAAACACAGTAATACTGGTGTAATCCATCGTAGGCTGCGATTCATGATTTCTTTCACGCTATTCACCTTGTATTTCAAGAATTTTAATCGTTCACTACCTAATCTGCAGGATTTGAACCAACTGAACTGAATCAACCTCTATGACTAGGGCGACAGACCCAATTGCTGATCTGAATTGTAAATATCGTCGCTCCTCTGACGTAAGGGCGTATCTTCATTTCCTCGTGAGCCCTGTTTTTCATATAACTTCACGCTTTCGAGGGCTCACGTGGTAATTAAGATAAGCCCTTAAGTCAGAAGAGCAACGATATATACCTTATGATTTTAAGCAAATAAATCTCAAAGAGTTTGAGCAAATGTTAGTTTAGGTATGTTTTTACACTGAAAAAAGAATAAAGAGTACAGAAATCAGTTCTAATCATAAGTATTTTCGATGCGAGGCGGCAACGCCGTACAAAGAAAGTAATTCATGGTCAATCGAACCATTCAAAAATCTAGCTGCCCGAGTGGTCACTTTTACCCGGCGTTCATGCTTCAGGTTCAACGAGAGATGCATCCAAGTCAGCGTCATTGATAACAAGCAAGAGCACAGCGCAGCGATGCAACATCAGTCAAGGGATCCTCAAAAAAATATGGTTGCTTTTCGTCCGAACTGGTGTGTTCTAGAAGACAGCGTGTTGTTGACAAAAAAAAACCATAGAGAAACTCGGAAATTTGGCAACCCTGTCGGAAGAAGGAGGCGACTAGAGCTTGACCACGATCGAAATGTGAGGACCACGGAGGCATACCGTAAGCCCAAATGAAAGGGAACTCGAGGCGGAATCTTCCTCGAATCGCTCCGAACGAAAACCGATCATTTTCCTTTTCCGATGAGCCCCGAAGATCGTTGGAAAACTCCGGGCATCGAGGTTCATCAAAAACCGGTCGCATCCGATTTTAACAGCGACGGATTCTTCTCACACAGCATCCACGACCACCTTCCCAAACCGCGTGTAAATCCCTCATTTACCCCCTTACAAAAATACGAATTCGGCGAATAGCCCGGCAACAAGGCGGACAATTCATCGGGCATCGGACGCAGCTCAACGGTGGCCGCGACGAATCGGTAATGTGCGTCCAACTGCACCGGTGCCAAACTGAGAACACCGTCCATCCCTCCGAGGGAAAAACGACGAGACTCATGAGAAGCTCACTTGAAACCCAAAGCTTACCCCAAGCTTAACTGGAAGGCCCCTCGCGCAAGAGGGTATCTTCCGTCTGATTCCGCACATCACCGATGAAATCGCTGAATGAATCGATTGATGAGTCGTTGGAATCAGGAATTGCGAGGTTTGGCCTCGAGAGGCGAATTATTTGACCTAAACGGCAGCTACGGCCGAACTGGGATTCTCAACGTGAGCTATGAGAATCAAAATATTTCGAACGGAAAATCTTCTCCATGCTTTAGCTCGCTTCCATCCTCGACGCAACCTCCTTAAATAACGAAATAAGTCGATTTTTCCGTTGTTCGCCCATTTTCTAGGTATTCATACTCTGCGAGGTAATAATTCCGTTTGTAAGAATGGGTTATTAGTTTTTTCACGTAACAGCTTAACAGAGGACGTAATGTAACTTGGACAACATTTCGCGACAATATACTATCATTTCTTCCTTATTTCAGGAACAACTTACGTGCTTTTACATTCCCCGCGCAAATAAATAATTTTAGGGACGGGCCAGAAAAAGTAGTTCCTCATTGCAAACTGCGACCCATGAAATTATTTAGCGATCCCTCGATGTCTACGGACATGGTCTAAAATTGGCTGAAGGTGTTAGACACAAAGTCATAAAGCAGCAGGGGAAAAAAAATCATGGTATTGGGGAGTTGATTCAAATGCTTGAAGGACTAGGTCAGGGCGAGAGGGAAAAAAACGGAAAATGCTGATTTCCACACTAATACGAGACGACAAGCTCGGAAAATCTATCCGACCCGGCGAGTAAGGAGGAAAAATGGACCAAAACAAGAAGCTCCAGTGAAGATGGCTCGGAATTGAATGATGGCTTCCTCTATCAATATTCCGATTGCCCGCCGACTTCATCGCGGTCTCACGTTAATAGCCAGGAGATCGGAAATTCTGGCCGAGCGAAATGGTCGAAACGTGTATTCCCGTACGGAGGCGCCAGATGCGGCCCCGTTCGCCGTCGAGTTGCAACCATCCCCGGCGAATTCTCGACCGATCTGCAAACTCCGCTGCGCGAGGATTCAACGAGCAGGGAGAGCCGAGCCAAACACGGTCGCCAAACTTACTATTGCGAAATTCGACGAAAAAATATTTCGCACATGTTGAGAGCGGAAACTGTAAATTACTTCCGTGGTTTTTCAGGTTAAATTTGACGGGTGGTTAAAGTTCATGCTAAAATTTAACCGGACGTTGAGCTTCGAGGTTTCGAAATGTTCCATCAAATCAACAGAGAGCTAATTGAGATGAAAGTTCAGTCGGTGGATACAAAAAAACAGCAACGTAAACTACTTTGGATACAAGAAAAATTTGCCCAATTCTAGAACCGTTGTGTTTTGCTACTAATATTTTCTCTACATTGATGAAAAAGAAAAAGAATAAGAATTGCGAAGAATAGCTCTGTTATGAGAGTTAGTGACACTTCTCAGTTTTTTTTTTGGACAGATTTTTAAAAGTTTAATTAAAGGCTCCATTCCCAGAGCAAATTAATTTTTCATCAAATGGATGCAGCAGAAGAAAACGTAATAGGGACTTGAAATAGGGACAGCATCTCCTGCGGAAGGTTTGACGGTGGAGCTGGAGCGACCCCAGCGCGCTCTGGCAACGGCGCTGGCGTTCGTCCATTGCCAGGTTCAACGGATCCCGTGAGAATAGACAACACTAATTGCCTCCCACAACTGCAACAAGGAGTACTGCTAATACATACTTAAACTGAATCAACTCAGATTTATATAGCACTGTCCTGACAGCGCCTTGCCTTGCCTTACCTTGCCGCACCGCGACGCGACGTGCCTTTTGCATGGGGCCGTGTTCGGTGTTTACACCCCCTGAGTCTCCCCCAATTTATTGAGTCATGCACCTCGGCCCCCCACCCCCTCCCTTCCGACCGGTCCCTCGCCTCTTCACCGACTAATCTCGATAACCTTGAATTTTATTTAATTGGTTTCGTGGCCTACATGATTCGCGGGGTGCATAGCAAGTGAGAGGGAGGGGGCAAAACCTCGCACTTTGCGTTTTCCACCACTGGCCTCCCCCTCTTTTTTTGTCGTCGGGAGCATCTCATGACCAAGCACGTTCTCCTCAGAGTCGCAGTTCGCAGACAAATTGAAGAGAAGACATGCGAAATGGATGCTCTCTTTCCGGTCGTTAAAATGACGTCACGCAGACCTGAAAAATGACGTCATAAACTCCACCGGTTGCACTACGTTTTCCTGAGATGATCTGTTGCTTTTCACGTCATCAGCCGCATGTATGAGCTTGAGTGGAATTATCCACCAATCACAGTCCGCCAGAAAGTGGACAAAGGAAAGTGATTTAAAGTGGATGTAATAAAACGAACCATTACTTACGCGGCAATTAATTTAACGTTTATTGGAGTGAACAACCCAAAATGTAACTGCAGCACGGAGGTAAGTCTGCTTGCATTTACGATGCAATTACGAGGGAGTCAATTGATAAATTCGGTTGGGTACATTCAGTTCAGTTTTAAGCGAAGTTCTTCGGGGAGGTAATTCACATTGAGAAAGCTCCCTATTACAGGTGATTGTACTTACAAGTAAGTTTAAAATCTCTTCCAGAGTTGTCTGAAATGCTAACGGGAAAGTTCACCCTCAAAGATACAGATAAGTAATGTTTAAAAAGGTATAAAAAGTCATTTGTGCTCAACTTGGCAACGAGAAAGAGACCCCCCCCCCGGTCAACCGCATTGCAGTCATAGATGCATTGTTTCAGTGTCTCGAACCGATTTCAGCCCGCCCGCCCATCCCTTCAGAAGCAAGTGTCTCTGCCCCGTAAATCAACTTTATTTCCCCTCGAAATCTAGTCAGCGCCTCGCTACCCTTTCACTTTCATGTCGTTCCTTTTAAAGCTCTGTCGCTCTAGCCACAGTTTGCGAGGAGGAAATGGAACCTCGGATGGGGGACAATAAGGAAGCAAAATTTTTTCAGAATCGGAATTTGACTGTCACAACTGGGAAAAAAACACCGCAAGAAAAGCTACTAGTAGGTAACCAGTTGACTCGACCAAAAATTACCGTTTGCTTCCATTTCTCTGACTCGAGTAGCTCGCGGCTGACTAGTAGACTTAATCGATGCCCGCAACTGCAGACAAATGGACTCTACGCCTTCCAGTCTGACCACTGGTCTGAGTAACCACACGCGATTGAACTTTGAATAGTTGACCCGCGGCAAAATCACGGAACCAGATCAATCAGGAGCCAAGTAGTGGGGGTCGGCTCTGAAAGCATGAATGGATTTTTTCGTTTACGCGAGGCGCAGAACAGGTAGTCTAGACCCCAGCNTCGCGTGTGAAGAGTATAACGTGGAGGCCTAGCCACTAGCCAGAGGAGACGGAACTTCTCATCAAGTATCATAATCCGGCCTAACAACATAATATTGACGTGGGTCTCGGTCCAGGTCGCTCCCGAACTGACCACGGCCGCGCCTCACCAGGCCGGGGCCGGGGCGGCCTCTAATTTGATCCGAGGCGTTGGAGAAACAAAGCGATCGCCATCACGATCGGATCGTCTCGGGCCGTTTTCATGTGGGAACGGATCCGTTCGATCTTCGATGGTTCGGCTACCGGCCCCGGTGGTCTGCCACCTCTCGTGCTACTCCCGGGGACATTAAAAAATACAAAATAGTGTATTTCGTTGGAAAATGCACTAAATAGTCCGGTAACTTCGTTATCACAAATAGAAAGCTTTTTTGGTGAGCTACCAATTTGTCAATAATTACTCAACTTAGAGAGTGGCACCCGTAATTTTAAGGGACCTTAGAGGAGTAAGTAATAAATGGACTGCATTTTGCAATTGAGAGCTATAAATTCTGGCTCTTTTGGAAAAACACTTATGTGCATGGGGAAACTAATGTCACATATGTTGTTTGCAAATCGGGCTAGAAATTATAGTTCCAAATTGCAAAATGTAGTCCAAATTATGTTACGATTTTTCTGATAGGCTAAAGGTAAAATTCCGTACAAAATTGGTAAACAGAAAAACCATTTATCACGATGATCATGAAAATTCGAAATATTAAGAATGCTAGTATTTTAATCAGACATCACTGCAGATAATTTACTCCTCCAGGTTTTCGTTATACTGCGAGGTGAACTTTTTGAACCTAAATTTTCGGGGTATATAATTCATTTAGGTAGGTCATTTGGGCCGGTTTCAAATTCACGGTTTTTTTACTCCTGAAAAACTCCGCATGCGACATTCCCATTTAAGTAATGCGAGGAAAAAAGAAAGAAGCACATTAGAGCTGTTTCTGGGAAATTTAAATTACGTATCGATCAGAATATCGCATTAAAATGACCCGCACAATACTCCAGAGAACCCAAACGGAACGCCTCGAAATGGACACGTCCGCCCTTAATCAAAATTCGAAGCCCCGAATCAGCTCCGATTGTGTACATTGCGTCATTGTCCAGCGGACACAGGACCGGCCAGCACCAATACAGGAGCACTCGAAGACAGCTCCAAAATGCCCAAATTGAATGTAAAACAAACAAAAACCGTCGAGTTTCGGACGAGCCTCGATGCGACCGTTCGAGCACGGTGCTCAGGACTCTCCAGAAAATGGACATGATCGATTCCTGCATCGACTGATCTGGATTACGAAAGACCAGTTTTCCGGTTCGCCTTTTCTCCACCGGACACCGGGATGAATGGTAACAAAGCCTTGAATGGGGCGCTTTCGAAAAACCTGAAAACTCGAGCGCTTTTTAGCGGTGGAAGGGGGAGGGGAGGGGGGCACCGGGGAATAAGAGACGTAGAAACAAAAGGCTGGCAAAGGTAAAGGTATGTAAAGGTGAGTCCCCGGCTCACCCCGGGAGACCAGCTACCAGATAACTGTCGGCAGGGCCCGGAAACATCGTTGACAGATTGCGTGTAGAAGTCAGACAAGAGTCCTAGTTCTGAAGAGTACAAGAAAATAACGGGCAAAATACGATTGAGGGGAATAAAAAAAATAAAAGTGTAATTCTGTGATGATCGAGGAAAAGCTAGTTGGACAAATTTTCTTGGAGCGGATTGAACACAGACTTCAAATTAAACCGCAAAATCTTAGAGGCATGAGAGAGCCTTTTTGACAAATTATGCGCAGTTCATCATAAATTAACTTAGTGTAGAAAAATTGAAATAGCATTCTGAACTTTGTGACCAACGGTCCTTCAAAACTGAACTAGGTATTACCTACGTTGCGTGCACTTGTCTAAAACTGAATAATTTTAGGAGATTGAGACAATTCTCAGCCAACATTCCCATTATTTTCGAGACCCCGAAATACAAAAACACTATTTTAAAAAATGGCAACACCGCGAGGAACGGGGTGATCGGAACGCGCCTCCGGTTTAATGAAAGCAATTCCGGCGAATCCCTCACCTGGGGGACTAGGCAAAGGCAGAGGCATTCCAGTTACCTTTCAACCTCCGATCAGTAAAAGTGAGCACTATCAGCGCCCGGGCCGGGCCTTTGTGCGAGGATTTACAATCAGTAGTTGAAGGGAATTAAGGTGTAACTGATACAGTTCCACCTTTTCAACCGGGCATTGTTCTCACCTGAGCGGGGGACAATTAACCCGAGGGACAAAGACAAAGGGCGAAGGACGCTGACGTGTGCTTTCTACCTTTCGGTAGTGTCACGGGGTCGCCTGGATTATCCGCCGTGAAAAGAGTCGCGCTTCGGCCTTTATCCCGGCGCGCGCCTATCGTTAATCAAACGGGACTGTCCCTTTATCTCCGGAATCCTGGATTCTTCGGAACTCGGAAGGAGCACTCAAAATAGGCGAGCAGTTATCTCTCTCTTGGGCTCGACTGATGGGTGGAGTAGCTTCTCTTGACGAGCGAAATTTCAACACTAAAAAAAGTCCACGTAAATAATTGGACTGCATCGGCAACTGGGAGCTACAATTTCTGGCTCATCCGAAAAAACACTATGTGAATTGGGAAAATAATGGTAAAAGCGTTGTTTCGAAATCGGGCTAGATATTGTAGTTCCTAACTACCAAATGTATAGTTGAATGTGGGTAGATGTGATTGAAATTCCACAAAATTTGATCAAATTCGCTATTATCCCGACAAAATAACGTAAAAGACGTTCAGCGCTGTCGTATTTTCATGATTTGCACTAATATCCGAAAAATATTTCGCATTTTTCATTGACAATTTCTTTCGCCAGACATTGTAGTTCCCAAGTGCAAAATGTAGTTGAATGTAGGTGAAAGTGATTGAAATTTCACAAAATTTAATCAAATTTGTTGTTATCCTGACGAGATAACGTAAAAACATTCAGCGCTGTCGTATTCTCATGATTTGCACTGATATCCGAGAAATATTTCGCACTTTTCATTGAAAATGTCTTTCTCCACAGATCACTGGAAAAACGACATAGAGATAGAGGTATCAATTCCAAAGTTCGGTCGAAAGGACTCCCTCGACCTAGAGTCGGAAAAACGGGGAAACTTTTAATTCATTGCGTGAGTACCCTTCCACCCCCGCACCCCCGCACGACTTCTCAGAGTTGCGGCGTGCATGACTCAGGCAACGATGACTCCGATCGCGGGGTTTGCTCAGAGTCAAGGCAGATGACAAGATAAAAATATTATCTGGAGAAACTCGAAAAATGAATCGAAGGCAAAGGGACGCAGAGCGGGCGCCGGGAGGGAGGGAGAGGGGACGGTTTCCCGGTATCATGCTGCCGTTGTTTGGAGCGGCTCCAAGACTGCCTTGATAAATATTTGCCGACAGATCCTAAAACGTGACAGGATCGTCTCCCCGAATCGAGACCGGCCAGGATCGGAGAAGCTTCGTTAAATTGTTCTAACTAATCTCCATGCTGCACTAATTTGAACGCTCCCGGCTTAGGTCCTCGTAAGAGGGCATCATGTTCTCGATTTTTAGCCGGGAGACGGCGAGAGAATCTCGTTTACAGAACGGAGCTATTAAGGGCGTTAAGTAAACGGTCGGAATAAATGTTTTAATTCGTCAAACGTCCCGTTTCTTAATACGGAGACGCGGATTTGTATAAGCTGATCTTTGACAACAATCTTAACTTAATAAAATCAAATGACGAAAAAAATAAAGCTGCTGGATTCGAGTGTTGATAAATAAAGAAGGAGTCTTTAACAATATGAACTGGACTACATTTTGCAATTAGGAACTATGAATTCCAGCCCGGTTCAAAAACAACGTATGTGCCCTTAGTTTCCCTATGCACATAAGTGTTTTATCAGATGAGCCAGAACTTACAGGTCCAAATTGCAAAATGCAGTCCAACTGAAAATGATTCAAATTTTAGATCCACGCAGTGACCAAACTCTCAAGATTATAACATTTCTTGTTTTTCGCTTAGCATTAATTGACAGTTTGAGCTTTTCTGGTTGCATGGCCTTTTTCAAGGTAAGTTTTTCACTCCCCAGGTTCGCAGAGCGAAAAAATGGGACCTCCTCGATGAATGGGGGGCTGGCTTCGTAAAATCTTCAAGAGCTATTAAAATTGACTAAATTCATCTTAAAAGAGGTCAAATTTCATGATGCATAGGGGGTGAGCAAATGGCTCTTGAGTATGCCAAAAGATTACCATCGGCGATCAAAATAAGAGCAAGTTACAGGATTCTGGGTGGCGTAATTCTGCAGACGACGGCGACGGTGCTCGGGACACCCGAACATTCGCAAAACGAGAGCGACTAATCGTAATCGTCTTAGAGGCGGCCGACCAAAACACAGCCCGGCGAAACGGACCAGGACGAAAGAACCCGACGCGACGTGCTAAACGAGGATAATCCGCCGATATCCTGTCGCCGTGGAGCGCCGGCTCCCGTGGGGCGGGGGCGGGGGGAGCTCGGGGTCAGGGTGACACTCGGCTTGCAGCGCCCCGCCCCGTCTCGCGATGCGTCGCGTCGTCGGCGTCCGTCGCTTGCAGTCGGCTCAAATCACTGGACATCCTTCTGCGCCCGCCTCGGCAGCGCGCTTCCGCGGCCCCCGCGATGCCACGTTTTTCCGGAAAATTCGCTCTGCCGAATCGTAAACGGGTGTTCATAAGGACTGGTAAATTTGCTTTCGGTAGCGGGAAATCCAGCACTGGAAAAAAAAACACATTGGACCTCGAGTCCAGACTCTTGAAAACATTGACAAGAAAACGGACTCTTGATTCAAGCAGATTAAAGCTTAAAGTAAAAGGAAATCCGCTTAAATTAAGAGGCTTGGTTCTAGATTTAAGCTTAAATCTGATTGAATCAAGAGTATTTTTTCTTGTCAGTGTTTTCAAGAGTCTGGACTCTAGATCCAATATGTTTTTATTTCCAGTGAGGGGTGAAAATTAAGGCATTGAACGTACTGGAAAAAAATGTCACTTGCACCAAGGTCCGGACTCTTAAAACATTTGACAAGAAAAAAACTCTTGATTCAATCGGATATTTGCTCGAATCGAGAGTCAGGCCTCTTGATTTAGGCGGATTTCTTTGTGATTCAAGCGAAAACCCAATTTAAAGTTATCAGGATTTTTCATGACAATTTTTTATAAGGGTCTGAATTCTAGATCCAAGATACTTTTTTTCCGGTGCAATCTGCACCTCTGAGAAAATGAAGAGGGAAAGGGGGGCGGGGGCGAAAAGCGTGCTCCCAATGAAAGATTATGACATTCTGGCGATGCATCAAAACAAAGTATCTAATAACAGAGATAGGTGTCATGCTGCAGTGATGGACGGGATCCATGCGTTTGTTTTCACGGACCACGACAAGACGCTGTCAATCTCATGGCCGAAGAAAGACCTTGCAGCAGCCGGGCCCTTCGGCTTTCGCGGACCATCGGACGGGAACAATCGAATTTCACCGGTGGCCGACCCCAAAAATTGTGGGTCACCAGGGTGCTCCCTGCGGGAAAAACAGGAAACAACAGAGCGGACAGGAAGCGGGACTTGTTTCCCACACATCTTCTTTACTCGGGCGGCAGGCAGGAGGCTGGGGCCCTGCCGACGAATATGGTCACCGAGAAATCCTTCCAGCCCCCCCCCCCCCCCCCCCNAGGACCCTGAGCCCATGCCAACGACAAGGCACCTATACCAACTGTTACTCGTCGCGGGGCTGCCACTTCGTCGCCACGAGCCTCCATTTACGCCGCGCCGTTCCCGAGGGGAGTTAAGTTGTACAAAATGATATGTTGTTCTGAAATATTCGGACACTATCAAGTAACAGATCCTCGGTGACGGTCGAGGGGTGCTCTGCCAAAACCAAGACGCGTCGTTCTTCATTTAAAGCTGGTCATTGTATCGTTTCCCCACCGTTTAGCAGCTTGTCCTTCCACTTTCGATGGATGAGCCCTCCTTGCGTACGGGCGAGTTAATCCGACGCCTTTTGGTTCCGACCCGTTCGGGGATAAAAAAAGAAACAGAGAGGCAACCACTTCTAATCCGTATTACGTTTCCAGCCCCCCCCCCCTTCTTCGACGAAGTCTGACTGTTTATTTTCGGTTTTTGTATTGCGTGTCGGTTAATCTCCATAGGTAAATAATTCATGGAGGAAAGGGTGGAGAAGATAAACATCATGCTGCATGGTGGCGATTGAGTAACGGAGTCGATTGGAAAATCCCCGAAAAAGAGCGATCATCGCAATTTGACTTCGGTTTTTCAAGATGCAGAGGTGCAATTGCAATGCAGTTTTTCGCATAAGAGAAAGGGACGCAACACTACGCGACTCTTTATGAATCAGGGTGTACTTGAACTAGAAAAAAATACTTCTTGAAATATCTCCATAAAAACGCCTGACTCCATCGGAGCTCCAAAAGCCATGGAAGCTCTTCGAGGTGACAGCAATGTTTGCCCGCGAGTCCTGGTAACACCGAAATCACGACTGGAATGCGCAGGAAAACAAATAAAAAAAAGGCGGAAACTCCACTATCATTGCGGGATCAGCTTTTGACGGGACACACGATCGAGTGGTGTGACGGAGGGCGGGCGGGGGGTCGGAATGTAAAAGCTCGCCCGGAACCTGTCGCTCGGAATAATCGTCCAAATGGAACGAGCAAAAGTTTTGTTTGTCCACGGCAAGGGGGGGAGGGGGGACGGACGGGGTGAGCGTCCGAGCCGTCAAAACTAGGTAAACGCTCGGCCGTCGATCGGGGGAAAAGTGGGCAGAATCGATAGCCGTCGATGGGATGGCGTGATAGCGAGACCGGGGAGAGGGGGGGGGCGGGGGGAGACCGATGGATGATGGAAAACGGGGAGGCGGAAAAAAAGTTGGAAACCCGGCCCGGGGGGGCCATGCAAACCATCTATTAACGAGGCCATTCCGCATCCGTCGATTATCCCACTTTCGATTGGGCTTGCGGTGGCCGGGGATTCGGTGGCTACCAACACGAAAAGCCGACTTCGTAAGGCCCAAAAATGAGGCATTAACTCAAATTTTGGTGATATTTTTCTTCTTTTATTTCTGCAAAAGGACGGAAAACAACCGCAAACAAAATGGCAATCTCAGGGGTTGAATAGTGGAGCTCCGAAAGCAGATTTCTCAACCTGTCATTGAACGCTTAGAGGGAGGTTTTTAAAGTCTTTAAACGATTCTACATGTACTAACAAAGAGGAGGAGACAATTTCACGCAGACTTATACACCAAGACGCGAAGCGCTAGGTTGCAGGACCGCTACGAGTCTAAGGAGCTTTACGCGCTGTGAAAGATCACCGATGACTCCGAAGAGGGCGGTTGTAAAAGCAGGCATTGCCGGTTTCGGTAAGTTTGGAAGCTCGCGTGCCGCGAGGTGGCGCCACGGCGAAGCGTTCCCGCGCGTCCAGACGCTGCTCGAGCACCGAAGCTGCGCCGGGCCGCCCGAGCCTCTAATTAATACCGCTGGCCAACAATTAAAGCGGCATTCGTTTCTCCACTCCCAAGTGTCTGCTCCGCCGGGAGGCTCATCTTATGCTCATTGCTCTTGCGCCACCCATTTATACCTCCCGTTCGGTCTGGCCCGGTTCCTGTTATCGCGATGTGGGTTTGATTTACGGCCGCTCCTCTCCCCGCCGGCGCTCGGCTCCCGACTACTCTCCTAAGGAAAAACGCCGTATGAACCTTCATGCGTTGCCAAATTTCCTTTCATAAAACGCGAATTTCCTGGTAAATTTATTAATATTTTCCTCCCAATTCTTCAGATAATTTAGATCACGATTTTACCTGAAGATTCTGAAAATTTAAAGGAAAAATATTCATAACTTTCCTCAAAAATAAACATTTTATCGAAGGAGATTTGACAACTCTCGAATGTTCATACGGCGTTCTTCCTTAGCACGGCAGTATTGGCACCTGCGAGCCTTTCTTAACCCTATATGGGTACTGATAACGCGCCTCGGTGCAGAGTGCAAGGATGAAGATGAAAGCAACTCGTTACGGCCTGAAAATGCGCTGCGGGATGATTCGTGTACCTACATGGAGCGGCATACTCGAGGGGAAAAGGCTAGGAGGTTGACCACATGATCAGAGCAAGATGATCATCACAGATATAAATATAGGTTATTTTCGGTGTAAAGCGTATAATTTGATAAAAAGAATTTCAAAAGGTACAGAAATTAAAGATAAATAATGATTGTCTATTTCTGGCAAAGCTGCTTACAAAGTCAAATTTAATTAATTAAAGTGATGTCATTGATTATTTATACAGAGAGATTTCAATCTACTGAGATTTTAATCAATTCCACTCGTACATAATCGATTGAGGATATTAAAAATAGTAAGCGCGAAAATTCTGCATAAATAGATTAACTGACAGACTGACCTAGATACTTACACCCATTAAAAATGAGTGATTGCGAAAAATCAGATAGTTAGGTTCGAGCTCAACTTGTAGTCTGCATAGAAACATTCTTTGTCGCGTTCAGTCACTGATTTCCACAAATCTTCATCCAACAAACTCTCGCGGTTAACCATTAGCCTTGATTGATATTTATTTAACCAAATTGATATACTCTCTGTATGATACGTATTAGAGCTGTTTCTGCACCCAAGATGAAAAGAAAAAAGGAGACTGTACTACAACGCGCAGATGCAGACCTTCCCGGGCCGCCCTGATTCCTTATCGAGAAAGGCACGGAAATTTACCAAGGGCCACGAAAAGCGTGTGAAAATGATTGTGAGATTGACAAGAGAAAGGGAGTCGTAGAGGGGCAGCATCTCCGTAATTAATCCTCCTGGACCAAATGTCTCCGCGCGGAACGAGCAACAGGTGGAGAAGGACCTCTCTCTGCCCGAAAACACTCGATCGGCGAACCGAAAACCGGCCCAATTTAACGCCCCCCCCCTCCCCCGGTCCCAAAAACAAATTCACGGATGCCGGCTGGGGTCCGAAATCACAACTTTCCCTATCGAAAAGGCCAGGTTTATCGTCTCACTTGATCCCGGTTCCGGAGTTAAGATCGGGCCAACTGGCAGTCAGCTGACCTGCGATGAGGGAACACAAAGGCGCGGGGGAGGTGAGGGGAGGGAGAGATGTTTGAGGAAGCCTGAGAAATCTGGTTCCCACACGAAAGAGGGAGCAGAAGGGGCTGCCGCTCGTGGGGGGAGGGGTGTTCCTGGACCCCAGGTTCCCCGGAAGATAATGTGTGCGGTTGCCTGCTTCACGGAGTTGCTATCACTACTTTTTGGTGGAACGTAGGGAAAGAACTGAAAAAATTCGTGTTCTAAATCAACGCGCGTCCCCAAAAATTGAAAATATAATTCATCTTAATCTGCTTAAAATAGAGTAAAATTAAAAAAAACTGGTCCGACTGAGAAATTGACAGCAGATTATTAAGTATGCTTCTCATAGAGTATCAACAAAATTCAGAAGTTATTCAAATCTGATGTCTTACAAGTGAAACGAATATACCTACGTACTTGGCCTTATTCTGAGAACAAATTAAACAAATGATTACGATGATTTGAGTATGTGACTTTTTTTTCTTCCTTTTTTTTTGTAAATATTTGACACTTACTTACCTACAAATAGGATTTCTGTTTTTGTGTTCTCTCTTTTCATTTAATCGATTGAGAGACTGATAGGTGCGCATACTTCTGAGAATAAAATAAACAAAATCCCTTTTTAAAATTTAATAACGCGTCGAAAGAACTGCCGATTAAATTTTATCTCCTCGTGAGATGGATACGATGGATTAGGCTGAGGATTTGCCGATACGAACTGGCAGCCTCGATCAGGAGCAGATGTGTGATGACTCGAGTCACATTCATTGTGCACCTCTTATTGTTCGCCCCACGGCCGACCTGTCCGTTTCTCGAGCAACAGGCCGCCACCGTGGCCCCGTGATTTCGATTTTGGCAAATCACGATCGGAAGGGCCTTTTGCGCACTTTCAAAAAACAATATAAATACATCCTATGAAATAATGTTCGGGCTCGAACACGGGGCCAGTCAACGAAAATCATTAGAATCACTTCATTCTTGAAAAGTTAAAACATCGCCGATGCCTTTGAAAAAAATCCCTGCCCTAAGACCCTACCTTGGGATAAAAAAGCATCATCAAAATAAAGCTAGGGATGAAGACGTAGGTATTGATGAAATGACGAAATATTTTTGGAAAAAATTCCAATCAACGATTTTTTTAAAAAAAAAAAATAAAAAAATAGAATGATTTTAACAGAAATGTTTTAAGGTTAGGAATGTCCTAACATGTTCAGCCGTCTGTAAACAAAAATGTCGAGATAATATGTGGAGAGAAGGCGACTTATTCATAATTTAAATGGCTTGCTGGAGCAATTTTAACTTCGTTATTTCATATCCATTCCTTATTTTTTACAGGCAACAGGAACCTCCCTTCACAAGTCACTGAGTTGCCTTAAATACCAATCCCCCCCCCCCCAGATTTTGAAGTTAAATCCGCTGAACGACAACCAATTTTCCGAGAACAACCGCCCTGATCCGTCTCTCATATTCTACGCGAAATAAAAAGACTGACAGCTAGACACGTAACGTGCGAGGCCGCATCTCCGTTGCATTCGTCTCCGAGTCGCGAATGCGAGGGGGGGTCGAGGTGCAGACAAACAGGAACAAAACGAAAAGAAATGCACTTTTTCGTTACCTCCGCCTCTGAGCTTTTCCTCGTCGGCGTTTGAGCTTGAGAAAGTGCAGTATTGCCAAGTCGCCGCCGGTTTCGGAACTCATTCCCCGGGAAAGCGGCGATTTCCTCGCCAGGGTTCGCAACGGCGACTCCGATGTAGAACGATTGCGGTACAAGGCACGAGCGAAACGTGCATTTATATCAAGCTTTATATGAGTCCTGCTTTTTCATTTCGTTTATTTATTTTATTCCGCCTCAACGTCAGCCCGACCGGTGACCTCCCCCTCCCGCCGATCGCCGCCCCGATCGAAAAAGACTGGGCCGTTTGGTTTCATGAAGGTTTACGGCTTCCCAATGCAGGCCGATTACCTGCAGTTATTGCAGTTCGCTCGGGTCTAAACAATCATCTTTACATGTTTACTGTTTATTAAATTTTTATGAGGTATTTTGACTTTTTTAGCGGTGGAGGGGAGGCAAGTAGAGCATTAATGTATCGTCGCGTGGAAAGTCTAGATAACGAAATTAGGTTTTTAAGCTGGATTACTTGGAAGTAACTATACTATTCGTCGAATGCTTGGAATTCTGCAAAATTAAGTTTACCAGGTAAACTTAATGAAGTCACCCGGAACCTAAATTATGAGAGAGAGAGAGATATGGAGGAATTTTTAAAAGTAGCTGAAATTTATCAAAATTTAAAGGAAATTACTTTGATGATTGCATTTTTAGGTAAAAAAAGGTTAGGGTAACTTTCGGCCCTCTGTTGACTAAATTTTTGAATGGTAAGTGCAAAACGTCCGCTGAATAAAATTCATACCACGAGAAATCCGTGATAAAACGCTCCAAGTAAGTACATGAAAATTCAATAAAAATGGACTTTTTTCCCTCAATAGCTGGAGACATGATGGAAAACCGTCTGACGAGCTGTGAACACGGACCCCTCGTTGAGCAAACCCAACACCCCGAACCTACGCTATTTCGATTCGGGGTCGTGTGGGGAATTTTGCATCCCCCTCGACCTATCCTAGCGCGGAACGAGTTATGACGGCCACGCTCCCCACGCGATAGCGCCTGACGCCCGGATTTTTTTCGCTCATAAAAACGGGCCCCTCCACTCCCCGCGCGGTTATTTTTGACTGCGCTCGCCATAAGCCGGTCGGAAACACCCGCGCCCCCTCCGGAACCGGTTCGGAAGTCGGGGGCCCGAGGGGGTGGCCGCGGAGGGGAGAGTGTTTTTTAATGCACCTCGTCTCCGGGCGCGACAATTGCATCGCAGCTGCATTTTCTTAACCGTCTAGGTTTCTTCCGTCCCTCGGGGATTAGTGCCCGAGAAACTGCACCGCTTGTTTTAGACACGGCTCAGAGCCACGCTTCTTGAGGGGACCAAGAAGGGTTACCTGAGGAGCAAGGGCTCGTTCTGTGAGCGAATTCAAAGTGACGAGGGTATTACAGAGTTGGCAATGCACTTCGTAGCATTAAGGTCAGTTCCATGAATTACAAAAAATATTTGTAATATATGTAGGTACCTAAACGGCAAAAATATATTTCAGCATGGTCGGCAGAAGATTTGTAATCCAAAAGTGCGCCACTATAGTCTACCGTGCTAAGGAAGAACGCCGTATGAGCCTTCAAACGTTGCAACATTTTCTTTGATAAAAAATTAATTGTCAGGGAAATCTTTGAGTATTTTCCTCACATTTTATTCGCAATCTGATTTATCTAAAAATTCAAGGAGGAACTACCAATAACTATCCTTACAGATAAACAGTTAATTTGAGGGAATTTAGCAACTTTCGAATGTTCGTACGGCATCTTCTCTTGGCACGCCATTGTTTGGGGCGAAGTCTACATCAATACCTAATAAAATTGCAAAAATTCTGAGTAGAAAAAGTTGTATTTCTTAATCTCGGTGGCTCCAGTTGAAAAACGGGTAAATTGTTGCACAGGCTCAAAATTCTTTGAGTATACAAGAGCAAAAACTGCATAAGGTATACCTACTTCACAAAATCGCTGACATGTTAAGGACTTAAAAAATTTGATCAAAAAAAAATCGAACAATACTTAAACCGAACAAAAGTCCGCCACTTTTCGACTAGAGCCATCGTAAAAAGCTTATGTAAATTGTGAATTGGATAAATAGAAGGCAAAAGGTGTACTTACAGGCCAGGCAAACTCGAAGGGGAACTTCATGGGGTTAGTAAATCCTTGGATGGTGGTATCACCGATCTCGACACTATTTTCACCGAGGACTGGAGTCCAAAAATTACCGAAAGTACACCCGGAGGTGGTGTCGACCGTCGCTTGGTAGTGCTTCAGGCAAACGCGAAACTTAGTCCGGCAGGGCGACGCGCACAAGTCCGACTTTTCACCACTACAACACCGTCGCAGATTATCCCTGCCCTGCTCGTTCCGAAAAGACTTCAATCGTAGTTCGAACACTCCCGAACTCATGGCCTGCAACACATGAAAACATAGCTCCGTCAGTTCTGCATCAACACTTCAATTCAATACAGCATAAAATTAAATCTAAAGATT
The DNA here is from genome assembly GCF_001854935.1 of Bemisia tabaci. Lineage (NCBI taxonomy): Eukaryota > Metazoa > Arthropoda > Insecta > Hemiptera > Aleyrodidae > Bemisia > Bemisia tabaci. Next base: position 2,853,754 of record NW_017551483.1, read on the forward strand.
CGTAGAGTTTAACAGAGACGCACCAAGTCACATTTAGGAGGGGGGAATGAGTTGAGAATAGTTTTGAAGTTACACTCCGGTTTTGACCAGAAGTCTCGTGGACGAATAATACTTCAAATCTCATTTTCTAAGTTTAGAGTTGAGGGAACTTGGTACGTTTCTGTTAGACTGGGTTTGTTTGAATTACCTACTTACTTAAATGCTAAAATCTGATTGGGAGAAAAGAGCTGATGGCTTAGAGGCAAAACAAAAAATATTACGGATTCAATTGACACCCATAATACATGAACTTTAAAAATATGCTTTATCAGTGTCCAGACTAAGTACATTGATGGTTGACCGATCCGTATTTGAGATATGAATTACTTAGTTCGGTTGCTAGCTTTGCGACCGAAGTTAAACCCAGGAACGCTCAAATTCTTGCATGCACAAGGCGGATCATATTTCCTTTTCAACAACTCCCTTTTTCTTAAATTGTCACATTTTTAATCGTCTTGGTCCTAATAGAAAGTCATGAATTTCTTGTTTAAAACAAATAAACAACACCGTTGAGCTAATGAAAAGTTGCGAGACAACAAACGAAGAGAATACCAGAGCGGCGATTAAGGGGGGCGCACCACCGCGTGGAAGAGAGAAAGAAAAACTGCAGGCACGTTAATTGCCCCGAAACCCGCGTGACTTCCGGAGGAATGCGACAAAGGAAGGAAAATTGCGGGGAAAAGAAAGAAAAGAGAAACAAATATTGCACTCGAGTTGGGGGAAACGGAAGCCAAGTCTAGGATAAAAATAATCGCGGAGGCTCACTTTTCGCGGGGCCGTCTGCGAAACGTCAGACAACAGGACTCCAAGTCCTCGGACGCTCCACATCCCGCAGTGAGAAACAGGCCGGGTATCGAAAATTGCCGAAGCCACAAGATTAAAGCTCACCGCTGTGTAATTCCACAACGCGCGGGTGTCTTGTGATGATAAATAGAAAATTGTTACGAGAGAGAATAAAAATGTAAGAACTAAAAATTGAACAAAGGAAATTGTAAGTAAAAAAGTGCTTGACTTCCTCGTCAGCAAACTTTGTGGGGTAGTTTAATACTCACGTCTGGAAAGAATTGAGGCGCTTGTTTCGAAAAGGTGCCAAGTCCAATTTCTTTCGAAATTGAGTTTTTGACGGAAAAGTAAGCCATCCTTTTCCACCTCCTACGTAAATAGTTTTTCTTGTCCCTCGAGTTCGTTCTTTTTATTTTTGAGAAGGCATCTTTTCGAAATCCAGCGCTTCAATTACGATAGGTTCGTACGGTTTAATATTTAAGTGTTACATTTTTATCTTGAAAAATGCTCGGCAAAAATTACAACATTTTGAGGATAGCAGAGACCGGTAAATTGATAACTTGATGGTGTGACTTAACCCCTCGTTGCGAATAAAAATCTTGAGAATGAGAAATGAAACAGCTCGAAAATATGTGATAAAATATGAAGAAATATACGGTGGAATATGATATGACATTATGATTGCAACAACAGAAATCTTGGGCAAATCGGACGAAAATAGCTACGCCCATCCTCGACCGTTGCGCGAAATCGGAATATCACTAAGGGAGGGTCCCTGGCCCCTCACAAGAGTCTTCGAGGCGAAAATGATAGATTATAGAAAAAAGAGGGTTATTCGTTTGCTGCGAGTCTGGTAAGGGGCGTCATATGAGTATGAAAAACGCTTCCAAAACGACAAAGGAATCCTCAGCTCCATTGATGACAACACAAAAATTGCTCATCTTCTGCGATTTATACTTCTCTAGTCAAGGAACAGCTTGAGAGATAAGTGTGGATATAATTGACATTATAAATCGTTAACCATGCGAGTTGTACAAAATACATGTGTATTTCCTACACATGATTTTCACAGACCGAAAAACACACTGAAGTCATATTAGAGGAGAGTGCCATTTACATGCTAACACTTCTGAATCTTGAGTAAGTATTATACTTATATCGCACATTTGAAATTCAACGGTCAATAAAATTATCACGTTTTTGAAACAGAGATAAGCTAGTTGAAGGATGAAAAAACCAAGATAGAAGAGAAGGAAAAAGACTAAGGTATTTAGGACTTCAAGCGACAAAAAACAGTAAAAAGCTCTAATAAAATTAAGGGTAACTACTTAAATAACTCTTGAAAATGGATTAATGTATGACACTGACGAGGGGACAATTTGAACAAGCTACAACTAACATGTGGATTAGATTATTCGGTAACAACGCTCTCAAGTAACAAAAAACCAGACGCGCCTCGGCTACCAAAAAATAGGAAACCAATAAATTGGAAGTCAAGAACACCAGACACACCATGACGCGGTCGGCGAAGTACAAGAAAAAAACACGATTGGAACATCATAACACTAGCCGAGGCACCGAGAAACCACTTCTGACGGACTAATAGAAACGAGATTTCAGAAAACTTCTGAATAACTTAGTACATAAATTTAAATATTATATACTTTACTTAGAGAAAAAGCCGACAAAGACAAAGAAAACAAAAAAATATGAAACAGAACCTTTCGAGGCAATATGCTGACACATTAGAAAATTTTCTGATCACAGAAAGAGAGTTCAGAAGGTACACAGCAAAGAAAGCGTTCGAATTGCTTGGGGCTGATTCTTCGAAATATTTTAGGAAACAACAATTAAAGGAAACTCGTTGAACTTCCCAGACCCTATAATTAAAAAAATCAAAACAATTATACACTATTAAAAAAAAAAAAAACTGAAGTTTCATGTGACACGAGACTAAGGGGCGGAGGGATTCCAAGCCGAGGGGCAATTTTTCTCGAAACCCACTGGGTACCTGACCTCCGAGAAACAGATCGGTAGACTATCAATAGTGGAATGGGCGAAAAGGTAAATGAATAAGTACAACTCGAAATCCGACCGACCGTGTGTTTCGGGCCCACGGCTCTAATGATAGAGATTATAACTTCAAAACAGCCACCGAATCTGACAGATTAATGTTTCCCAGCCGCGGCAATTAGACGCCGGATAAAAATGTAGATTCCCCGGCAATAATTATTGATGAGGATAATCAAAGACGCAACCTAAGAGCCGTGAGGAGGATGGAGGATGCCTCTTGAAAAATCAACCCGCAAATTAGGGATTTTTGGTGTACACCCCTTCCACCGCGGCGAAAAAATCGAAGGTTTAGAATTATCCGAGGCTTCGGTGTTCGGCATGCGATCAAATGGAATGGGTTTGCTGGTGAGTCTTCGAACCCCCCCCCCCCCCCCCCCCCCTTTTGGTGCCACAATCGAAGATAGCTTCAGCAAAAAAAACAACAAAAAACCCTTCGCTTTCGTCGATACAGTTTTTATTTTTAAATATTTCAGGTCTAAGACTCAGTAGATTCAAATGCTTACGCATTCCTAAGTCACACTGAATGGATTTAAAAAAGAACGGGAAATCAGTGCGGTCGAGAAAAAGACAGATACCTCTTTGGGATGAAATCAATGAAGCCCCATCCTCTCTATTGATCTGAGCTACAATTTAAGTGATAAAAAATCGTTTGGAAATTGACAGAGAAAAGCAAGCAGGGCTGAGTAAACAATAATTTCCTCAAAATATGATGCAAATCTAAAGGGGGAAAAATTTTCCCGATTATGATTTAGTGGAGTGATTTTGTGCAAGCAACATGTATTAAATTGCGTCTGTAACAGGATTATAGGGTAGATTTTCATGATCGAGGCAGGCATGACGACAGAAAATGAGGCACCGGAAATCACGGATTGCGATAGTTCAAAATCTGTGTTCCGCATTCCGCCGGGAGTTGGAAAAACGTAAAACAATGAACTCACACGACGAAAAGGGAAAGGGAGCAGCTAGGGTGAACGGAAACGTCCTAAATTCATAAGGAGGAGGAGGTAGAACGGATGTGAGAAGGAGGAAAAGTCTAGAAAAATCGGAGAGCGAAAAGGAAAGAGAGCGAAGATGCCAGACTAGCCAAAGGGGTGACTCGAGATCGGCGGCGCCGGTGACAGAATTCTTATCGGCCGACCGAACTGAGGTAATGTGAGGATCGGACCACACAAATCAATGCTCCAGACAGGCGGGCGTCCGGCCGGCGGAACTATTTGACTGTTATCTCGGTACGCAAAAGAAAGAGTCAAAGCAAATACGGGGAGGGCCGATGAATCACACCTCTTCGATTGGATGAGAATCATGCAGACAGACGCAAGATTCAATGAAACAGACTCAACCGGCGACAGACCATTCCGTGAGAAAAACTTCGACAGCTAGGAGCGAAGCCTAATGTTGAAACTAAGTAATTTCCGACTGGACATTCAATAGCCTATGTGTAAAGACAAGAGTTATTTCAGGCAGGGACAATTTGTTAAAATTAGGGGCCGAAACTTAATTGTGGACGGTTGAATAAGGTGGAAATCGAACTATTAAATGTGCAAGCTTCACAGAACTAATCAGAGATATATTCAGGAGAAGTCAAAATTAAAGAGGAAGGTTTGCTGAGAGTGAAGGCAACGATTAGAAGAAAATGAAGTGGCCTGATTTAAGTGTGGAAATCATCCAATTTTTACACAATAATCAGGCTTCGTAGAAAATAAATTCTAGAACTAGAAACTCGAGTTGACCATCAAAAGACAAACACAAACGAGAAAACCCCGAGCAGGAGTAGGGCAGACGCAAATTTTAAGTAAAATCATGTCTAAGGGATAATATCTGATATCTAGTCATTGATCGAAAACAGAATCCAGGTAGTGAGGATACCGTTTAGGCGGCTAAATTTAGGCAACCTCGTGCTCAGGCATAACAGACTAATCAAACTACTAAATGCAAATGCAAATACTTAAATCTGATAATTATTATCATGGGCGCAGTAACTTCTGAGGATCGAAGGTGCAAAGACTCGATTCGAAATTCTGAAACACGGTGAAATAGCGTAAAGTGGGTGGTCTAGGATGAGTCACGAGGTTATTACTTCAACCCGGTGACAAAACCCTGATGAAAAATAATTAGATGTGGAGATAATACAAGCACGGAAGTATGATGGTTCGAAGACACTGAGAGTCAAATGAAACTGAATTACCTGATAGATCAATACGAAGATTATGGAAGAAGGTAGTATCCAATTCATGGTAACACTAACGTAGTTCACTAAAAAACTTAATCCAGCAATTAGGTGCAGAGGATTCGGCGAACACAACCACCACCACATTCACTGGGCATAAATTTATGACTTTTAAAAACTCGCGAAATAAATAAATAAGTGAAATTAAAATGGACCGGGTAAATGAGTTAAATTAGAAATCACTAATCTTGTTTCCATGATCACAATTTTCGTTGCACTAGCACGTAATCATCGTAAAAAAAACAATCAAAATGCACACAACACACACGCCGCTAGCACATACCCTGTCGGTCGCACGATTATCACGAGACTGATTTGATTTGAGGCGCCGCGCCGTTGAAACACACCGAGCGCAGAGCGGGCTGCCTCGCGGCAAACACCGGAACTAAAGACTCACGTATCGAAACACCAGAGCGCGCTACTCCTCAATCCCTCGCTCCGCATAGACGAAGACGAAGCAACCCCCGGCTAGATTTTGGCAGATGTTCCACGGCGGCAGCGGGGCAGTTCCCTCCCCTCCTACTCTGATAACTTTGATTCCAGGAGCAGCATCATCTTACGGTGTTGGAGCCTGCAGCAATTTTCGTCCGGATGTGGGCATTGTTTTTTTGTCACGGGCATTACATTTTGACTCGTTGTCAGTGTGTTGAAGGGCTAATTATTTGGATTAAAAATTCTTAAAAAAATTCTTACACCCTTGCGAGAGTCTTGAATCCCTTACTCCCCCTCTGAGTTGGATCAAAATAATTTAATCTCAGAAAGAACTTTACCGAAAAATAGAGCGTCACGGACACTCAAATATAAGTCTCATATATTTTGTGGGTCCATAACGCTCTCTTTCAGCATAGCTCTTTCTAAGGTTTAATTATTTTAATGAAACTATGAGAAAAAGTAGGATTTCCTTCTTGTAATGATTCAAGGTTTTTTTCATAACTTTTTCACGAAAAATAATTCGCCCTTTGCCACACTTTAACGTGTCAAAATGTAATGCCCGTGACCTCAAAAACATGCCCACGAACAGAGAATTTCTATTGAGTCTAAGTGATGGGTTTGACTCTTGTCAGTTGAGTTTCTGACAAGAGTATCTGAGAGTTTTCAACACACCAATATCCATCATGTTTCTTACCTCATTATTCAATTGATGATGGACTGATTAAATTCTTAGAAAGTTGGAACTTTATTTTGACTGTGCATCAAAATGTTCAGGGTGATATTAATATATCTTCAAATAAAAAGGGGAGGGAAATGAAGAGATTGAGAAGAAGAAAAGCAACTTGATTGAGTTTTAATGGTTGCAGGTTGAATATTCTATACAGAGAACATATCGATGGCAAACGTGCTAAATAACGTATCTCTGTTTGCGGCATTGCAGACTCCTTATCATACTTTATTCCTTTGGAAAACTAGTCAATGTAATTTTTTGAAAACTTCCTTGATTTTTCTCCTCTATAATATTCTATGTGAGTTTCAAGCTACAAAAGTAGCTAGTTTCTCTTTGAAAAAATAGAATAGGAGCGGAAATTGTGAAACACCGCGATGGAAACACGTGGTTTTGCATTTTAGCCATCGATATGTTGTACCCTGCTAGAGAAATTGCCCTATTAGAGAATTTGGCAATTTTTTTATCCTACCCATGGACAGGTTACCCCCGTTGGCCAGTCTCCGAACGGACCGATTTTTTTGCCCATTCCGTGAACTGGGCTGCCAGTTCCGACTGGCCGGTCACAAGTCTGAAAATTACGCAAGCGGTTGTTGATTTAAAATGTAACCCATACGCTAATCAACGAATTTCCCCCTCTTACGGACTTCTGACGAACTATTAGCGAGATTTTGAACAAAACTTTAAATTATCAAAACAACATACGGGTTATGTAAATAAATTTTGCAATTTTTTTATCTTTTTTCTCAAAAGTTTTTAATAGGTACAAATTTATAGGGTTCTTAAATTTTGCTTATATTTTCAGTACCTTGGATGTGCGTGTTGCATATTCAAAAATTGGATTTCCGATTTACAAAGACGAGACTGAGTTGACTATAACGCTTTGATGCAACTATTCGTGTTCTGAGGATGTACGTGTTGCATGTTCAAAATTGAAGGCACTTTCGATTTTCTCAGGAGACTCGTCAGTTGTATCACTTTAATGGCAGAGTACCTATAAAGGACGAGTCAACGCGAGGCCAGAGTATCTAAGGCCAATAACTGAATAGGTCTATCTTAAAAATACTTAAGCGCCAGAAATGAAAACACGAGAAAAACATTGAAAACTGTAATGATCGACCCGTTTCAAATCGTAGATTATATAATGATGTGATTAAGTAAATCATCGCTTCAGTATTTCAGAGCTCTGAAATTTAGAACAGGTCGATTGAAACGGTTTTTACTGTTTTTTTCATGTTTTGATTTTGACGCTTTTTAGGACAACAAATTCGAAGATGTGTTTATCTCAACTTACGAGGCATCTCGATCCAAGTTGGTTGTGGAGCCTTGATGCAACTATTCGTGTTCCACGGATGTGCGTGTTGCATGATCAAAACTGAAGGCGCTTCCGCTTTTTTTAACTGCCTCTTCAGAAAAGCATGGGACTTATCGTTAGTTGCAGCACCCGAATAACAGAGGGCATAATATGCAGAAAAACTAGGTATTGCATCTCAATCCTTTTACTACCAAAAAAGTGTTGCTTTTTGGTTAGTCAACGAATTTCAGGCTTCCATTGATTTTAGAATCTCCGACTTTTGAAAAAATTTCTGAACAAACTTTCATGGATGTTTTCGCTGAGAATTATCAGTTAGTTTCATTCATCTCTCCCTCGATAAGACAAATTTCAGATAGGTTGATCCGAGCGAGGCGTGAAAACCAGAAAGGGGTGTGATTGAGGCGAGCAAAAGTATTCAGCTTGCATTTCTGTCTTGTTTGTATTTCCATCCGTTGCAAGATATTATGCTTAGTTATCTGGCCTGTTGGCCTGTAAATGCCTCGAATGATTCATATCGATCGATTTTCAACAGACATAGTTAACGCTGAATTTCAAGGTGTGAACTGGTTCGGCGAAAATGAGCTTGTTTGGACACTGTCGAACTTGACTGGTGGTGAAATCCAAACCTTGCAAGGGTTAACCGCCCCATCGCAAGTCAAATATTTTGGTAACGGGCGGGTTGAAAAATCACCCTTCCCTTCGCGTGTAATGTATCAAGTTTTACACTGCGGACATTTGGACCGCGCTCAGCGAAAAGGAATCAAGCCACGTCAGCTACTGCCAAATTTAGTTGGGTACTTTAATTTTTTACATGAAAATGGTTGTGAGGATTTTGTGAAAATTTCAGTGAAATTTCTGCATAGTGCGAAGCAAAGTTCCTAAATTTTCTTAAAAGAATACGCACGAGCGTCCACTTGTTAAAAATTAAATTGCCCAGTTAAATTTGGTAATAACTGATGTGACTTGGTTCCTTTTCGCTAAATGCAGTCCATTCACTGAGTGACGGCTGGACCTCGTGCAAATAGAGGCATGTTTGGAGTGAAACGAGAGAAGTTCCATTAACTGTTACTTAAAATTGATACAGAATACCAATTCGAAGTAACGCCGATTTTTGATCCCACTATCGACATTTTGAGAAAATAAATATGTCTTATATTCTGAGCAACTTTTGAGTTTCAGAATATTTGCATCGATTACAGAATTACGGATCAGTTCCATGTTGCCGTTCGCTGCAGAAAAACGCCGTGTAAGCTTTATTCAGACGTTGCCAAAATCCCATTTTCGAATGACACATATTCAGAAAAACTTGTAAATAGTTTATTTTAAATTTTTTAGAGAATTTTATTTGTAATTTAACCTAAATTGTCTAAAAATTAAAGAAATATACTCATAATTTTTTTCAAAAATAGAATTTTTTTCAAAGACAATTGCGCCAAGCTTGAATGTCCACACGGTGTATTTCATCAGCATTGTAGTGCGTTACTCTCCGTTTTACACACGATAGTATTTCAATTTTTGTTATATTTTTCCATAATGTTCTTAAAAACATTTGAAATTAAATAACGTACAGCGAATAACTATTTTTCTCCGCTATCCTGTGCTTTTTTTCAACAGGACAGTAAGGATTTTCAACACCCACGCCATTGAACACAGAGAGTAAAATTCAAAGCTCTCGACGCGCGCGGCTGTGCGCAACTGTTCAGCGTTGTTTGCTAGCTTCACAAGGAACAGGGCATTGCTCTGTTTCCGTTAGAGGCGTTTATTTGTCAGCGTGTTTACGCAGTGCCTTCAGGAAGAGGAACCAAAATTACGAAAGAAGGGGCCACACTCAATTTGAATCCGGTTCAGATAAGCGAAAACGCGGACAGACCCCTTCGCTGATAAGCCAAAATCGTCAAACGAACTTTTCCAGGAGGCCACCGTCTGACTTTGGGGCTTGAAAGACCTTGGCCGTGAAACAGCTGCCTATCGTCATCGCTCAGTATTGCCAAACGCGAGGGATTCTCAGAATTTTTTTGTGAAGTTGTAATTTTTAAACTGCGAGAGAAATAGAAAGGGAGTGAAATAAATTTAAAATTTAATATCCGCGGTGATCGAGACAGAAGGTGCAAACAGAGATGATCGGCATTTGGAACATCCGATATTATGAACGCTAAAACATTGGCCAGACAGATCTGTCCTAACAGTCGTTTTGATATAGCACACGGTGATTATAGTGCGCAGTCGTTTTGATGTAGCACCTCCGAGAACATTTCTGTGGTTGATCTCTCTATCGATGATTTTTGGATTTTAAGACTCTTTTTTTCAAGAACCTTGAAGGTTACATTACACTGAAATACCTGAGTTAGGTATTTGCTCATGTAACATTTGATGAAGGGACACTTGTCATAAGTCAGAAGGTGCGTTTCAAGTGAGTATCACATGCAGCAAAATGTTGTACGTAATATTCTCTTAGAGCATACTTTTCAGATTATTTCAAAATAAATTTCGATTCAATTTTGTATATGAATATCTGACATGCACTAAAGTTTAGTGGAACCATCGAGCATTTTGGAAAAAATGCCTCGAAAAAATTGTCAACTTATTGATCGGTTGACTTTTGAGTAGCTCAGTTTGTGTTTCATAGATTCATAGTGAAAACTTACAGTTCAAGTTCAGTTCAGTTTTAGTCTCAAGTTTAAACTTACAAACAATATATTATTTTAGCCGAAGAAAATGAACGGAATTGATATTTCAAACAAAAATCTGAGATCTGACCTTTTATTTTCGTTTCAGAAAACTAGTCGAGGGTAACTTGAGGGCCGACTAGAGGGTTAAAAGCAGCATTTTGTATCATCATAGCCGATTTTACCGACGGTTCAACTTTATTTGACCCCTTCAATGAGGCGTGAACTCATGAACCAAGTCAAGGCATGTAAAAACACGCACGTGCTTAGATCCTGCCCCTCATCGCGACACCGCGACAAATTAGGGCGCAAAACCGAGGGGTAGAAAAACAAGGTGTCAATGCGCGTTACCCTGAAAAGCGAGTTTTTGCATAATGGGCTAATACAATGCAACGTACAAAAAAAAAAAAATATCGGCAATTTCTCTTCACTTCCAAAGCAAAAGCTTACAAAAGAACAATATCGGGTCTTGAGCCATGACCAAAAAACGGGATTGCGAACATGAAAGGACATCCCGATAATGTATCGATGGAAATTCACCCCTTCCGCGGTTGGACAAAAAACCCATGTTTATGACTGCGTAATCCGGGAGTAATTTGCTCGGAGGGCAGGGAGATAATTCATCCTTGGCGGGACACTTGAGTCTGGCAAGGGTTGATGGCAGAGCTGGGCGGTTTGGCGGAGGGGTTGTAGTGTAGCGAGGCCGCGAAACTCGTTAAATCGCGCTTTAATGAATGAATGGCCTATGGATGAGTGCGCGGAGTGGAGCGGAGATATCGCGAGGGAGGGGCGCATTAGCCGCCGTCGCGCCGAACAGGAGGCGCGTTCGAATTGTTTGAACATCCAACTTTAACATCAACATTAACAATTTAGCGCCAAGTTTGGCTGGCTACGCTATATGTATAGACATAATCGATTATTAAAAATTCATAATCATAATTATTTTTTACCTACTCGCTGGAAAAAAAAACACATTGGATCTAGAGTCCAGACTCTTAGAAACATCGACAAGAAAAAGTACTCTTGATTCAATCAGAATCTAGCTTAAATCAAGAACCAAGCTTCCTAATATAAGCGGATTTCGTTTTGATTCAAGCAAAAATCCGATTGAATCGAGAGTATTTTTTCTTGTCAATGTTTTCAAGAGTCTGGACTCTAGATCCAATGTGTTTTTTCTTCCAGTGCTTCCTTCTTATCACTGTTATCACTATTAATATAATTGTATTTTATTTTATTCTAAGATGTAGTCGCAGAAGATTATAAATATGTAATGTCAAATAGTTTGATAATAGTTTTTTGTTTGTAAAAGGTTTCCATCACTTGTTGGTTGTAATGTACCGAAGAAGACAGCAGATTGTAGGTCGAAACGCCCGCCTCGTTTTTGGTGAGTTGTTAATGTTTCTGATCTTTATGTAGCTCGAAATACTTTAATCTATTATTTATTTTGGCTAGTAGCTCGATTTTTTAATCATTGGGTACATTAACATTAAAATTGCCTTTGACATTACCATCCACACTAACATTTTAGCATCAGCAGCATCGTTCAAACTCACCTGGAATGCATTGCCGAAGCTTTCAGAAATCACGGAACGCAATCTATGGAGGTTGGGAATTCTGAGGAAAGTTAGCGAGATATGGAAAACCTGATGCCAAAAAAAAACTATATTAACTGTGGGAGAAAATCAAAGTATGTTATGTTAAAACTGCTCCGTTTCCTATAAAAAATTACTGAAGATTTGATTGAGAACAAGCGAACTATGTGCAAGTTGATGCTCATAATGCGCCTTCATTTTGGAAGATATACTACAAAGCATCCTGCGTGCTTATATAGTTGTATTCAGATAAATGTCGCGCCAAGGATGTGCGCACCAGAGTTTGCACAATCATACAGATCCTGAAGGTGTAGACGATTCTCCTCTTCTTTCCCTCCCCCTTTTTTTCATCATAAAATTAATATGCGCACACTTAGCTTGCATTTGAAATTTGAATCCATTAAAAATGATTATTTTCCTCAAAATGTCAGAAGAAGCAGCGTTAACCCTGCTTCAACACAGAATCTTTGACATTAATTGTGCAATATGAAAGCGGGCGAGTTGCGACAAACAAAATATTCCAACATAAATTTTTGCGAGAAAAAAATAATGTTTCCCCTCCAGTTCCGTCCGAAATCAACCCTTCGAATCAGAAAAAAAAAACCCTGAAAGTCTCAGTGACCGTTTCGCGGTCTAATGTCTCAAAGCACCTCGCATCTCTGGCGTTATGCGTTACGCTTTACTCTTGGAAGCAAGATCGGAGCTTTCATTACATATTCTGCCTCCGGACAGCCCCACTGTGCGGATCCGCGCAAGGGTGCAACGGACAGAGGGTGGGGGTCGGTGGGGGTGCGTAACGTTACAAAATGCGCGGCTCGCAAATGAATTCCGCGACAGGGCCACAACAGACTCGTTAACTTGCAAAGTGGGCGCTTCGATTAATCAGGCGGCTTCGATACTTTCGGCCGCGGAGCATAGACGGGGAAGTCGACAGATGGGAGGGAGTGGAGAGGGCCCTCGGGATGATTGACTCATCGCTAATCCCTGCGGCCGCGGCGGGCGGAATCCGGGGACCACAGATGACAAAATTAAACAATGCCGCACATCTGACCCATTTCGGGCGGCCCGGCCCGACGCGGCGGTGCACTCTCTTATGCAATGCTTTTTCGGGACCTGTTTCCTGTTTCCGGAAGGGGAGCTTTTCGGCACATGTGCCTTTGCTCCCCGTCCCGCTTCCGGGTTCGAGTGCATCCACAAAGGCGGGAGGAAATATTTGCGCAAAAATTAACCTCCGCCCCCTCCACGTCGTAACTTATAAGTTTATTAAGTGCCCGAGTATCGGCTCTGACCTCTTTTGGCCCCTTTATTGAATAATCGCCGCTTAAAATCTTCATTGTTTACGTATTCGCGCCTTCATAGCTCCCATTTGTTGTCACAGAATGGGCTTTTTCAGTAATTTTTGTGCGTTATGGCACTTTCAGGCGGAACTTATTAGGTTCATGAAGTCTCCTTGGTATCTACAAATACATTCTTACTGTATTAAAAAAAGCTAGTTAGTTAGTTAGTATATTTTAAGACACTCAGCGTCACAGGCTATTAACGTCTTTACAGAGAATTTTGAACATGGGAGTATACACGACAATTTAGATTTTTAAATTAAGAGAGGTGAAGAGTTTCAGAATTTTGGTGGGCCTTTTTTGTGTGTACGTCTAGAGTCCCTTTATACTGAGAGTCAAGACAATTCGGCTCGTGGATGTCACAAACGGGAATAAAGATTACAGAAATTGAACATTTTTCGTAATCTTTGATCGGCCCATTCTCAAATGTCTTTCTCCGTTCCTCCTCTCATTCCGTTTGTTCCTTGCCGAACCCGTAATTCCCTGGTCCATTCCAGATTATAATCTTTGCAATTGGTGAAAATGTAATCTTTATTCCCGTTTGTGACACTGTGGAGGCCTAAAATACGGGAACCCATCAGAAATGGATTCAAATTGTCTTGACTCTCAGTATAAAGGGACTCTATGTACATCCGTATCGATTTGCATGCTCATTGGTCCTATCATTAGCCAATCAGAGGATGTCATTGAAAATCCCCGGGAAATTTAAATGTAATCTTCCATATATCATTCGATATTAAATACGATAGATACGGATACAAAGGGGTATGTATTGATATTAACCGGGCTAATTATTAAAAAAAAGTCATTGATTCTTTTAAAAAATGTGTTACATTCCTCACTTTTTCTTAAACGACGTCACTCTCCATGAGGAATCATTAGACCGTGCTCCACGAACAGAAAAAATATCGGTTTAAATATTTCCATGAAACGATGAAAATTTTTTTCGTACGTCATATCTACGGAAAAAGACCACTTGATTCACTGAAAAAATTTTTGCAGCAAATATTCTCTTAATTAACGTGATTTAATTGTTTCGCCATTTTTTAGGGGAAGAAAGGAGAAAAAACAATGCGATCATTTAATTTTTCCAGGCGATAATGAGGCCACACAATCTTATGGCAACATCCATTGGGGGATCCTCATTTTCGACTTATCATGACAGTTGAATTTCCTATTTCTTTTCCTCTTTCCTGTTTCCTTAACGTTTCTATCACTGAATTCGTCTGCCTAATTAGACCTTCATGTTGAACTATAGGTCTAGATTATGATATGAATGTACTCAGTTTCGTCAGCTATATATTTATTAGCGGCCATACCAAGTCTTTATACTGAACTGGAAAGTGATCAGTGATCTTTAGTCGCAGTTATTCTGGATTTTCAAAATGGTTTCTAGATATTGTGACAAAAATCCTAGGAAATCTCGTGTATTTTGACGAAAAAAGTAAGGCCAAGAGCTTACAATTAGCTGAAGGGCTCTGAGGTCTACAGGTAGGCTGTGGTTTCGGCATTGAGAAATCATAAGGAGTATTTGATGTTCTTAGACAAGCAACTTAATTCATTCCTGCTTTGATAGTTCATCTAATCTTGGGGCCAGACTTTCGAGCGATTGACTGCATGAGTCCGCAAATTCATCTGAATTTCTCGCTGATGCATCATCTGCAAGAGACCTCTGCTAATCTTGAGCGAGAAGGACGGCTTGTTTTGACGACAAAGCTGCCGCCTTATCAGTTTGTCCTGGCAGCCTGGCGCCGATTTTTCTCGAGTGTCCGTCGCGACGCGACGCCCTCATCGCCTCACCTGCTGCTACAAACCAAAAAGTCACTATGGTGTACCATCGTGCTAAGTTAAAACGCCGTATGAGCCTTCAGTCATTGCCAAATCTACTCTAACAAATAACGAATTTCCGGAAAATTAGTAAATACTATTCTTCCAATTTTTCAAAAATTTTTGTGTGTATAATGACCTTAGGTGTCTGTAAAATTCAAGTATTCATAACTTTCTTCAAAAATAAATGTTTTCTGAGAGGAAATTTGGCAACATTCCCATGATCATACGGCGTTTTATCTCAGCCCTGCAGCATATAAAAATGTATACTGCTGGGCGTGAGGAGTGTATTATTAGACCGGTGGGGGGGGGGGGTGCTCGACCGAGTTCATAAAACTCAAAATGATTCGAACTTAAAGATTTTTGGACTCGCACTGAGCGAGACATTAAGATGAGTTAGGAGGAGGAACTCCCGGATCTTGAACAGGGTATACTGTGCATAGACGTGTGCGAGAACTTTGTATGGGAGGGTATGGATTCGATCGACATGAATCGATCGAAAAATGAAAACGTGAATCAATCGACATGAATCGATCGACACCGATTTGATCGACAAAATTCGATCGATTCACGGGTTTGTCGATCGATTCAAGGGTTTGTCGATCGATTCACGGGTTTGTATATCGATTCACGTTTTCATTTTTCGATCGATTCATGTCGATCGAATCCATACCCTCCCTTTGTATGAGCTGGTAGCGGGGAGGTTGATCCCCCCTCCCCTCCCCCATACTCCCATCAGTATATACCTGTCATTGCATAAGCTGTGCGAACTCGCGCTTCATTGATAACAAAGCTACCCAATCAGATCAGATTAATTATCAGCTTCTGATTGTGAGTGTCAGAAGAGCTTGAGATGAATGAAAAGAGGATCTGAGACGGCAGCGTCCTCATGAGCCACATCGTAATAAAAACAAACAAAATGTCCCGCACGTTGCGTTCGGTGACAATACTTATCTGATTATCCTATTCGGAAATCTCTCAACTGAGCAATCGAACTTATCAGCGCGAGTTGATAACGCATCTGGCGCCACGACGAGAGCGTCGTAGTAATAGTAAACACTAGTAAGGCAGCTCGTAGTCTAGACGTTGCCAAATCGTCGGCAGATCAATTAACTCTTGAGCATAGCTCATTGAGAGAATCCTCGCGATTCCAGACGAGTTGACCGCAGTGGCGAGGCATGAACGATCGATTATCGACAATTCCCCATTTGAGGCTATAAAAGAAGTAAAGAATCGATTATTAAGGCGTTCGCTGCAAACACCCTGTTATCGATCCTTCTCCATATATTTAAATGACAGATTAATCGATAGACGCCACAGTTTGACTCGGGTGTCGCCTGATTGCTCGGCTCTAATTTAATCGGCATTCTTCATGACACGATCAAACGACTCGTGACATTTTGACCCGATTTTTATCGCTGATTGTGGGAGGGGCGCGAGTACGGACAGTATGTCAAAGCGGCGCGGCGCGGCGCGCATCGGCGGTGACGAGTTTGTAATTGGATGGTGAGCTTTGAATGAAAAGTCAGAAGCTTCAGGTGTGTGGGAAATTAGGCGTCTGATAGGTATGGCGCTGCTCTGAACGCATTTTCGAAAATTAATTTTAAAACAAAATGTCGGTTATTTTTCCTCACTGATTGTGCATGTGAGTTCGAAAACGCCCGAAAATTACAGTGGCTCCCAATCAGAATGAATCTGCGTGGGAGGTAAACAAACATCGAAATACCGAACAAATTGTCCTAAGTTACTGATTTCACTTTGAATTTTCCGCAATAAACTCATAACGTTTAGAAATACATATCAGCGTTATTGAAAAAAAACTACCTTGATATAAAGCTGAAATTAGTCGAAAAAGATATTAATAAAATTAAACGGTTAATTTATGCGCTCGGATACTATCAACTGAATTTATATTACGGAGGAGGATTTTTTTTAGAGTGAACAACTGAAATGCGCTCCCACATACAATGGATTAGTTTTTTTTCAAAAGCTGAAAGTGATACTGAAGTTTTAGCAAAATTTGCTCGATACTCGATATTTGCTCACTCTCGCTCCAGATTTCCAAGTTCGATGCAATCCATCAAAAACATTATAGGTATGCAACATATCGACCATATCAGAGGATTTCTTCAGGCAATTTTGCGGCCTCAAGGTCCATAGTAATTACATCGGTTTAAGTGGTATTAAACAAGTCACCCATTTGAGATGCATTTTGGATGGTTGTAATACAAGTACGAGGTATTTTCATTTTTATTTCCACTTTTAGGGAGTGATGGAGGACGAAGCAAAAGAGATGTGGCTCTTGTAGCTCTAGAACTTACACTCGTCACTGCACTACAAAGGCGGCTTACATAATGGCCTGAAGTCGGTGACCAATCAAAATAACTAAATCATATACCTATCAATGTTGACGATTGATCAATGTAGCTCGAAAGTCTATCGATGAAAGTTCCAAAAATCCGGTCGGAGAAAGCAACAGCTCCGTGACGACACGGGAGTTGACACGGTGCAGGGGCGCTCGATTCGGAAGGGATCATCGGGGGATGTTTAAGTGCACTTACACAGGCGTACAAAGAAAAAGTGGGACCTTGAGCCGAAGGTAAGACCGTAAGATCCTCTCGGCTCCACAATGGGTCGCGCAAAGATGCAGAAAAACAAGCAACAGCTGCTGGAAGGATCCCGAGATCCCGAACCCAGGTACGGGAGCCGTCCGTCCAGGACCCTAGGGGCTCCGGGCGTCTTGGCTCTCCCACGCTCCGGATACCTGGGGCCCACGACATTTGTGAGAAAGCGGCCCAAGGAAGCGTCCCTGCTCCCTCCTCGATTGTGCATGCTCTGAGGCCCTGCAGAGCGGGGCCCTAGCCAAGGGATGGCGGGAGGGGGAGGCTACTCCCTCCTGAGTTTGTCAACTGCGTGAAGCGAAGCTCCTGCTACTGATCAACGCCAACGGTGGCTGATTGGCCGGCCGATTTGAAACAGTAGCGCTTTTGTCTTACGGTGGCTCATTTGTTGTTCTTCACGAACCATTAGTCTCCGGCCCTTTTGCGCCGGTCACAACGGCCGACGTGCGGACGCGCTCGGTGGAGACCTGGCTCTTTGTCATCGCGCGTAAACAAAGGCGGATTCGCGAAAACAATTGTGGGGTCCGGTCGTGATTTCATGCTACAGATCAGAATTTTCGAGCAGCGAGGAATCCGGATTATGAATTTGCAGCCGACGGCTGGATTTCGCACTGGTGATTGGCGCCTTTTTTGGATGACTAATGGTTCGTTGTTTCGGCCGGGGCCGGTTTTGTGGGAGGCTAATTAATAATGTCAACGATTCGGAATTTCGATAATCGTCTCGATTTGCACGCTTCTTTCAGACCCTCCAAACGGTTCTGTACGGCGAGTTTTTACACGGAAGGATTTTCATTGATGGATGGTGACCACAAGACTTGTGTCTGAGAGTGGGATATAGGGCACTCTTTAAAACAAAAATAAAATAGGGCAACTTCAGTGAATCGCAGACAAGAGAAAACTTGAGAGGGCACATACATTTTACAATTTGAACGTCGTATGAGTGGTGCTACCGTACGCTATAACAGATCAACATGATGTGGTCTAAAAATTCATGCACAGCCAAAAATAGCTATAAATCCTGGAAAATTTGAAAGAATTCCCAATGATTATTTTGAAATATTTTGAAAAGACAGAAAAAAAGAGGGAAGGGGGAAGAGGGAACAACAGTAAAACATTTGGAAGCAAAATGCTGGATAGAAGACTAATCTCTCTCGTTACAACACAAGTGATATTGATGGTGAGAAACTAAAATTTCTTTTGAAAATTTTAGGTGGGTATCTTGTTCCATCTCTCCTTTGCCCTCATAACGCGCCGTTAACTAATAGGTCCCCAAATTTTACGAGAAAGCACCAATTTAAATGTGCGCAGTGCAAAACATTAAACTTTTCTCTTCTCATCGGCGTGGCATGAGGCGAGGGCCTCACAGTGAGGCTTAGTGACAGTTTTTAGTTATATGAAGACAATGATAAGAAGAATAAAGGAACCTGAAACATGGCAAAATAAGAATAGTATCTTCTCAAAATTTACCGCCAAAACGGCTAAAACAAGCCGTTTTATGATATTAAACTTTTTCCTCACATGGATTGATGATTGTGGGAAAAAAAAAAAAAAAAAAAAAAAAAAAAAAAAAAAAAAAATGCCTGCATGAGAGGGCGCGGAGCAAGAAATGAATCGCTTGAGTAAACCGCGGTAGGTTAATCATTATTCATTTTGAGTACTTTCCTCTTTTAATTACTAACGTATGACTTTTCATATTAATTGCATTGAAACGGTAATTAAAGAACTGGTCTGGACATTAAACATTAACAGCGAGCGACAAGGCAAACATCACAACGATGGGACATTCAAAGTCGGACAATCGTCTCAGCGTTTATAACTTAAGTTGTTAAAACATATAACAAGCGACATAAAATTTTGTTGCTGTAAGGTGGTCGGGAATATACCAACCATCTTGTAAAGGACGAGGATAAGATTTTCAGATACTCCATATGGAGACCAATCTTATTTGGATTGCATTTTGCAAAAAGGAACCAAGAGCATTTCAATGTTGCTAGGATTGTGCAACATTCCTTTAAAAAAAAAATCTTGTAACGTAAACTCTGAATTGAAACGGAAGGTATACAAATTGACCGTTTGATTCCACTGATCGAATGCAATATTTCGTATTCGGGTGGTTCTAGATTTATTCTATAGAAGTAACAAAATACATTCATTCGGGAAAATGTGCTTCTTGGCGAATTTCATCCGTTTTTTGCCAAATATTCGAAGCGAACTCAGTAATTTCGAAAATGTGTTCACTTCCGTTACAAACTCATCTTACAACTTAACGGGGAGCCGGGGTTAGCTGGTACGCTGTATATCAATGAGGAAAAGTCTTCAAACCCTCTTCTTCTTGATACCTGTACTATGGGTGGGTGAGCACAGTTAAGGAAATTTTCCAAAATATCTCGAGAATATTTAAGCGGCGGGCAGAATTTTTGAGAGTTTAATTTATAAATATCGTCTGTTAAATTGGAGGTAGACGCCTCTATCAGGAGATTCTGTTAAGACTCCTTCCGTTTATGAAATTCTATGAAAAAAATTGTGCCTGGGGAAGTGCCGACGTCTTTAGCTCACCGGTAACTGCCGTGGCCTTATTTTCTCCCTTAGTGTGTTACCATAACTTCCTCCTTCTGGACGGCTTGCTTGTCTTCAGGTAGAGGATTTGCCCAATCATTTCTTCAGCTAATTATTTTTTCTCATTAGACTGTCTGTGATACAGAGGTTGTCTAACGTATCGGAAAAATCCAATTTCATCCGGAAAAAGTTCGAATTTAAATCAAAGTAGACGAGACCACTTTACTTTCTTGCCTGTATTGCTAAACCCCTACGTTAACGATGCAATAACCTAAATACTTCCATTTTCGTCCATGAAACACTCAAGCATTGATTTCTTTAATAACGCATAAAACCCCGGTACATGTTCATATCAAAAGAAATTCTGACAACGATTACTGTGTCTTTGACTTTGATTGAACAGCCTCCTCGCCTAGAGTGCAGTACCAAATTGAGTAAAACAAACAAATGATGATATATGAAATTTAAAAAAGAAGTTTTCCATCCAAAAAAGTATGCCTCAGTAATAACACAAATGGAAAAAAATTACGCAAAAGAAAATGGAAATAAATCAAGGACAAACGTGAGATCGGTCCAAACGATGCCCGGTGATCAGAGAAACATAAAAGTCAATTTTCTCTAAAATATTCATAGGCACACTGATTTTCTGAAGCAGAGGTTTTAAAGTTTCCTTGCTGCAAATTGACAACATTGTTGCGAAGATCTTGACGAATCCAGCTTCGGTTCGTCGCATTGCACGCGCACGCGTAGCGCGTACGTCCGTCTGGATCATAATGCATGCAGAGCTTACTGTTGCGTAACCCCTCGCCACTGCGAAAGCTCATTACTGAAGAGTTGGAGCAGGACAGCGGCACTGGCGCAGGGGAGGAGCGACAAATTAGAAAATCCCCGGATAGCACGCAACATTGTAAGTCGATCAATCACGTCTCGGAGAATATTATGTAGGATGCCGGGGTAGTTAGTAAGTACACGGAGAAAAAATCTTCGTGTGTATGGGACCCGAAGTTGCAGGTCATATGGATCTCTGAATTTTTCTCGTCCTAAAACTTGAGGTCCAGCTGCTGAAGTTTGGGTCAAACATCTGAAGCACTCTGGTATAGACCGAAGTGCTTCAGATGTGTGAGCCAAACCCTTCTGTATATACCGGAGTGCTTTAGATGTTTGATCCGAACTTCGGCAGCTGGACTTCAAGTTTTCGGATAAGCGATCCGAAGACTTTAGAGATCCATATGACCTCAACTTCGGGTCCCACGCACGAAGTTTCTCTCTCCGTGTAGGGTTATTGAGCTGTAATTGAGAAGGGGGTCCTACTAAACATCAAATACGTAGATGGTAAAATCTACGGTCTCGACTGCTGTATTTCAAAGTTAAATTAGGAAGTAAGTGATATGAAAGTTCTAACTTCATAGGATATTTTGAGGAGAGTATCGCTGGACATTTTCGGGTGAGATTTCCGAGGATAATCAAGGGCGGGAAAATCGCATAATCAGGGCACTGTTGAAAAATTAGAATGGGAAGGCAAAATCTGCAGAGTCTGAAGCAATGGAGATGTTGCATGTGTGAGGAATTTGCAATTTGACTGTTGATTCTTATGTAAAAGTTCGCGAGAAACAAGATGGTGCCACTGGTTTTCTCTGAAATCAACTCCCAAGCTCAAAAAAAGCTCCCAAGTTGAGGCCAAAATGGAGGGGATATCCCACGCTATCCTGAGAGTCCACCTCTACATCAAAACAAACTCTCCATGCAAAGATAGGGAGCAAATATACATTGACAGGGCTATATACCTCTTTATTTGGGGATTCTAAAACCGAGAAAACGACATTACTGCTAATGTATTTGCTCCCTATCTTTGCATGGAGAGTTTGTTTTGATGTAGACTTGGACTCTCAGGATAGTGTGGGATATCCCCTCCATTTTAGCCTCAACTTGAGAGCTTTTTTGAGCTTGGGAGTTGATTTCAGAGAAAACCAGTGGAACCATTCTGTTTCTCGCGAACCTTCACATAAGAATCAACAGTCAAATCGCAAATTCCTCACACATGCAATATCTCTATTGCAATACTTAAAACTTGATCCAGAGTAGCTCAGAGCTTTGAACTTTAAAAATCGGGCAATTCACAACACTGCTCGCTTCAGTGATGTTTAGCGGAGACCGCCTTTTCTCTCCACATACACGTCACTTCGTCGCTCCTGTGAAGTAAGAGCGTATTTCAATTTCCGCATGAGCCCCAGAAAGCATGGATTTATATGTAAAACAGGGCTCGCGTGGATATTGAGATACGCTTTTTCGTCAGAGGAGCGACGACTTGCAGGCGCTTAGTACTGAATCCTCTGAGAAAGCCCGCAGTAACAATGAAATCCACCTACGTTTCAGACGTGGCTGGTCTAAGGGGCTTGCCGGCATTATGCTCCTCCGATGCATGATTCAAATTCTAATTAATCGCCGATCGAGCATGGGGTCATATTCCGATGCACCGTTGTCAAAATACTCAATTAAAACATTAATGAAAACAATCAAACAACTCATTAAAAAAGAAAAAAACCCACTTCAACTTTCGCAAAAATGTGTAGCCTGAAAACTGTGGAAAACAGTGGAAGCATGTCGAGATGAGGAAAAACTTATTCGCACATGGATAAGTTTTAAATAGGTAATGTATTTTACGCATAAAAACGGAATAATTGTTTTACTTGAGTGGGTGTTGCTCTGTAAGAAATTCACATGAAATTGACAACCAAGTATGTGCTCTCTCATTCTCTCTACTCCTCTGCACTTACACCTCTGCCACTATCTCAGTTATTCTACCCTGTAAATCTGCTCTCACTAGACTGTCCGATAAATTTACTCTGTGAATGATGTCATCCACTGTTCCTCTCCACCTCAGTCCAAGAGATGAGAGGAAAATTTCATAATTAGCATGTAAACAATGTTCAGTATAAAATACTGTCAGTTGAATCAATACTTTCAACTTTCAACCCTTTTCTTCGAAGCTTAACGATACTTCGACGTTTCAGCAGGGTTGGATTTGCAGACGGGTTATATAGGCAATGGCATAGGGCACTGCAGTCTTAGGGGCACAATATTTTTATGCATTAAATCTGAAAAAAAATTTCTAGTATACAATATATTGAAGATGAAGAAAGGGGGCCTTGGACCTCTAAACTGAAGCCAACTTTTAGAGGCGCCAATCAAAGTTCAGCCTGAGGAGTTAAACATGTAAAACCGACCCTACGTTTAAGTCCCTCGCATTTTGACATGGTATAGGAACAAAAGAGGTCTTTATTCTGGTATGTTTTTGGATGACAGGCGCTCATATCTGCATGCAATATGTGCTTGCGCCACGACAAGGAGAAGGGAGGATAAAAAAAAGAAAGAAGTGCTCTCTCCACGGGAGATAGTCGTGCCATTGACACTCAATTTGTAAGCTGAAATCTAACAGCGGGACCCGCGGATGAAAGACGCGAGCGGCGAAGGAAGATTTGGCGCGCGACTGCCACGCGACCGCGGCCCGGAGATGCCCGAGGATGCGCGAAGATGCCCGAGAGCTGGCGCGCTGGACCCCAAAATCAAGCAGCAGATGTTCGCACTCCCGTCAAGACTACCTGATCCGTGAGAAAGGCCAGATAAGTGAGCATGAGCGTTGCCAAAATATGCAAGACCAATAAATTCAGAAAAACAGGCCCGGAAAAGTATGCACTCAGCGAGAATGGTAGAGGAATATCGAAAGGATTCCTGATTATATGTGGTTTCCGAGCAACTCTAAAAGCGAATTTTTGCGTTTGATCGGATCGATCGTGTGAATCCTAGAGTACCTGTATACGGGAGAGTATTGCCATCTCAATCCTTTTACTACAGAAAAAGTGTGCCGCTCTCTGATTGGTCTACGTTCATGGGGCCCAAAAGTTGGCCTAATGTAAACAAACCCCAGCCCCTTCGCTCCAAGTTTGGCCCAAAGTAAACGAACAAGATGGTGACAAAGTTCTTCAAAGTTCTAGACATGATTTTGGATATGATAGAAATTTTTTTATGTCCAACTTCTGAATTGTTCGAATCGAACTTTGATGGATGTTTTTACCGAATATTAACCTCTGAGTGTGATTATCATTCATTTCTCAGCCGATGATACGTGTTCATCTGGGTCGGTTTTGTTTACATTGGGCCAACTATGAAGTTCCATGATAGTCTAAAACTGATGAACCGTTCAGAGAACGGTACAGAGATGGCAATACTTTCCCGTATATAGGTACTCTAGGAACTAAGTCAAGGAACGGTCGGTTCGTACTTAATTTAACATGACGATTTTCACCGTGGATGATTCTTGAGGTCCCTTGCTGACATAGCTCGGAGACTTTAACGCAAAACTAGAAAAGTAGGAAAAACCTGCTGATTTAAATTAATTAACTAATGAATAAGACGAATAAATTTAAAAATGCATTAAATTGCGCCCTACATCAATCTTTGAAGAATGTTTGTACCTAAAATCATATTCCAAAATCTTGGAATAAATTCAAAACTACTGTTTCCATTTTCGAACCGAGTTCAATGTATTGACGTTGACGGTTAATTAGAAACAGTACTGTTGACTTTGTTTTAAAACTTCGGAAGATGATCTTCGGCACGAACATTCTTCAATGATTCATCTACAGACTGAAATTTTGATTTCATTTTTTGAAGTAATCCATCCAAAGGTTAAAATCTGAAATATATTAATCGAACTCAGGATGCATTCCGCTGAAGTTGAAGATTGCACTTCGTCCACAAGTAATTGCATCATCCCTATAATCAAAATTTTATTTGGACTTTTCTGGATCGGAGTTACAAATTATTTTAAGTTCAAGAAGAGTAAAAAAAGCAATTGCTAGTATTTCTGTAATTATTCAAAATATTCAATGTATTACTTTAAAAATTACTAATTGCACTGGAAAAAAAAAACACATTGGATCTAGAGTCCAGACTCTCAAAAACGTCGACAAGAAAAAATACTCTTGATTCAATCGGATTTTTGCTTAAATCAAAAGGAAATCCGCTCAAATTAAGAGGCTTGGTTCTTGATTTAAGCTTAAATCCGGTTGAATCAAGAGTATTTTTTCTTGCCGATGTCTTTAAGAATCTGGACTCAGATCCAATGTGTTTTTTTCCAGTGTGTAATTAAAATCACTTGTTTAAATTCTAAGTTTAAGACATTTTATTTATTAATCTAGTTCTTAGAACTTCATTTTTCTAGATGCACCTCAAGACGCCGAGCTGAAAATGGCCAAATCGATCCCGGGCGCAACGCTGTAAATCGACGGTGTGAGGAGCGATGAGGAGGCAGAGCAGAGCGTCGCGCGGCGAGGCGAATACTCATTCTTGCATCTTACCTTTTTTTATAAATAATCCAAGGTTGAATAATGCGACTTTTATGCTGGAAGCAAGAAGTCTCAGCCACGACCGGGATCTTTGAAATTCGGCCCGGGGTTGCATTCTTCGGCCCTGGAGACTGATTGACAATTAAACCCGGGTCCTGTAAGTTTCTAGAGATTTTTTTCGGGTCTTTGTCAGGTCCGCGGCCCAAGGCCCAAGGCCCTTTCAAGCGTGCCGGGTTGAGAGGGTGGGTCCTGACGCGTGGCTCCAGGCCCTGAGGGACACCAAGCAAGAATCGCGTATCATCGCAGGGATTTAATATACGACTTGTGCGGTTCTTGGGTTTGGGATTATAGGGAGATACCCAAGAGGTTTCGAAAATACGCCCGTGGGTTGAGATTGCGATGTGAATGGTGCGCAGTTTGCATCCCGGATTGAATTCATCTTCGCTAAAATCGATGGAAAAGTGAGGGAAATGAAAGACGGGGTGTCGGATGGATTTTGGAAAGAGGAAGAGAATGGAGCAGTTGCGCCAGTTCCTAATTGTGGTTTCATTTTGAAACTCGTAGATTAATGTGAAAAAATATTTTCAAAAGTATACCTCTCTTTAGGCCAAATTTTTGCGCTCATGTTTGACGAAGATATCCACGTGCATCGTGAAAAAATGTCTGGTGATGTTTGTAATTGGCACTTTCGCAACCATTAAGACAATAATGGAGAATGTGCACACCAATATTTTACAGCTTCAACTGGGAGTTCTAGATGAGCTGAGTTCGCATTATGTTCATAGTTTTTTCCTGAGATGGGAAATCGTAGGAAAATAGGTTTCAACAGGAGAAATAGTACCGCCTCATGACATTATCAGGTGACAGTTCCCATTTAAACACATCTTTTGCAGATTAGGTCATTCTGTAATATCTTCTCCGACGATTGTTCAATCTAGAAAGCAAGGATAATCTCGCACTCAGTTCAGTCGTTAGATTTCACAAAAACATGAATCAAAATCATCACATTTCCGACACCTGTAAATTGAACGTATTTCTACCAAACGGAACTATATGCATTTAGATATGAGCACTGAGACCCATAAGAATATGTGCATAACAGGGCTCGCATCACAATGCACATAGTTCCGTTTGGCAGAAGTTCGTCCAATTCCCCATCATGAAATCAGAAAATTAGATATTATACAATAATTTAAACAACGTCAGCAATAGATAGGTTCGGGAAATTGTTAGATTCAACACACAACAATCATGCTTGCCTAATGAGAGGGCGTTACCTGAATGTATTGCACTGTTTCCATCTCAATTTTAACGATGTGGATTTCATCGTCGCAAGAAAAAAGGGGTGCGAATACCCGCGTGTGATCTAGGTTATCCCTACTACTCGCCGCTCACGATATGTCAATCCAAGTAATGAGTAGAAGGTGAGGGGGCCGACACTCGTGATCCTCAAATGCAGTTGCAGCTCGAAATAAATCATCCTGTAAGCTCGGCTGACTGCTCGCAACTTTGTAAAGCTCGCGACATTGCTATGTCGCTCTGTTTTGACTCGATCTTTGGCAATCGATTCCATCAATCAACAACCGACGAATGCGAGTCGCAAGATTGAGGCGTGTTCGTGCGTTTGCACAGGCTCATTCGCCAAGGCAGCGCCAGCGTGGCTATGAACTTCGTCTCTTGGCTGACAGAAGGGCGTAACTACACCTAGAAATGAGCCCGAGAGAGCATTGAGTTATATGGGCAACAAGGTTCATCGTTAAGTGTAGTTACGCCCTATTTCGTCGGGGAGGCGACGACTTGTCCCAACGATCTCAACGTTCCAGTTTAAGCTCTCGATACGCGATCAAAATCTGGTTTAAATGAGTTGAAGTATGTATTAGTCATCATTCCCTGTCCCAGGTCAGTTTTTTAAGGATAAATTTTAAACATTTTCCTTGGCATCCTACTTTACTTCCTCCTTTTCTGGAGGTAAGAGGAAGGCAGTCTAAGACATCCCTACCCCCCTCCACCCCCCACCCCCACCCGGAGAGATCCCATTATTATTTTTTTTTTTTATCTATGATCTGAAATTAGCAAAGCATGATCCTACGACGCGCTTAACTGACATATTCTAAAATGGTAGAAAGCGTACGGTTTGCAAAGAAAAATGAAGACATTAACTCCGCAGTTGGTCTCGTTTCCATCATCAGTTAGCATGATGAATTTCGTGTGTAACGTAACTTCCTCCAGTTATCTCCTCCCTTAGACTCGAGGGATTTTGAGATAATAGCCTTACGGGGACGTTCCCTGAAGTCTCTCCCTTCTCTTCTTTTCTGTCCCCATCAAGTGCGCAGGCAGTAAGCTTAGCTGAGCGAGCATCCCCTCGCAAAAATGACAACGATACATGAAGAGTGTCAAAGATTACATCAGTTGTCATCTAATTTCCACCCCGCGTTGCCAAACCTCAAGCGATGTGTCTACTCGAATTCTACACTTCATCTCTACTAAGTGTGAGGATTGTTTTGTGAAAATGTATTCGATATCCCTCTTTCCAGAGATGATAAATCAGGAAAAAATCGATGTTAGTGACCCTTCATTGGCTAATCGAGATTGAAGCGACGGACTTTTTTCTGTTAGGGTACTCCCTTTCTCTATCCGAAAGTATATTTCTCTGAGTCGACCTCCTCTTTTTTTTTATAATCTTTCGTCAGCAAGATGGGTTGGTGCATACTGCATATGGAAATGAAAATGGGAATATGTTCGTCGCCTGTACCTAAATACGTCGATTGCAACCCCCATCCCCTAACCATCTCTTCGACTTGGTTAATAGCTTTATTAGGGTGAAAATGTGAGTAAATTCTTCTCAGTTTTAAGAGTCTCTGTGTGGAAACAATTAAGAGTCGAGGCAGTCGCTTCTCTTATTGGCTTTAAGGGGGTAGAGTTTTCTGTGAAATAGCAAGAACGCCCTGCGACTCCTACAGTGGCGTGGCGTGCTTTGCGATACATCGATTGATCTGTCTTTTAAACCTATGGAGAAGGATCGATTAACAGGGTGTTCGCAGCGAACACCTTAACAATCGATTCTTTACTACGGATTCAAATGGGAAAATATCGATAATTGGACGCCACTGGACTCCTAGTACTATCTTACCTACAAACTCAGTACTCCCATTCCATGCCCGTTAAAAGTTCCGGGACTCCTTCAAGATTTTTTCAAAAGTTTCGGGAAATGCAAAAGATCATCGGAATTGCATAAGCTCCGGGAAAAATATGGGAAAATCTCAAAATTTCCGGAATTCGGAACTAGTTCCGGGAAATGGGAGCACTGTTACAAACTACCCTGTTCATATGACAACTCTGTAGAAGCAACCCTCGAGCCTGCGCAAATCAACCTTTTGACCCACAAACCCAATAGCAAACGAGGTACCTATAAATACACCGAAGGTCACTCGCGGACTCCTTTCGGAAGCTGAAGACGCTCCGTGCAGAGCCCCCTCTGAAATGACAACACATGGAGAATTTCCGGTGCAGAAATGATGAAGTATATCCTGAGTCCCGGCAGACTTCCTCGCTTCCGAGCGCTTCCCTGGACTCATCCAGGAGTGGCCCTGAGCCGCCTCTCTCTTCCTGCCCATCCCTTCCACTGTTGCCGTCATAACTTGTCTCGCAAAGTTTTGCAACGCCGAGAAAATGACATTTGTTATCTAAGTGTAATCTTCATCAAAAGACATCGATTCGAATGACCGAGTGTTGAACGCAGCATTTCAGTCTGATTGGCGATCTAGAAACACAGTCCCTCTCTCTTTCTCCCCATCACCCCACTTAGTCAGAAAAGTAAGAAAAGGAGAGAAAAAAACAAAAATGCTCGATTGACGGATATTTTTGATCCCTAGGCAACCGTCAAAAGCATAGAAACTTTTGTAGAGGACGGTCGCAAGACAACATTGTAAAAAAGAGATAAAATTTGCGTACTCACTTGTGCTATTTGGACGTATTTCTATCAAACGGAACTAAGCGCCAATTTGAGTTCCTTTTGAGGAATTTAGAATCCCGGATAGCGCGTTCTGTCAAACGGACCTAAGCGCCATGCAAAAGCATTGCGAGTATAGGACGGAATAAGCCCAACGCCCGATTCCGCCGCCAATCCAAGCCCCCCTCAACCTTCCTCACCCTATGGCGCTTAGGTTCGTTTGATATAAATACGTCCATTTAACAATTTGTTAAAATTGAGTACTCGAAATTTTATCTCTTTTTTACCTCAAAAGCATACCATCGTGGTTTGTTAAAATCCTCATTTTACAATAGTACAATACGTCCTTTCCTTCCCTAAAACAAATGGGAAGGGCAAGGTCTAAAAGCTTTTCGCTCGACCAAATCAAAAGGAAAATGTCTTTATTTACTATTTATTAGAAATTTACACTTTCAGCCTCTCCCCCCCTCCCTTCAGTCTTTCATCGTTGAACTTTTTCTCGAATTTTGGAAGGATGTTTGACCATGATGCTTATGTTGAATTAAATAGGTGCAATGATGAAAAATGCATCAGTTGGTATAAATTAAAGTGCCCACTAAGTCATTAAAAATGCGGCATTCGTACTTGCACAGAGAATAGAATATTGCGGGAGAAAATATTAACTTCGGGATATGCCATCGTGGTTATCACCACCATATACGTAGATGATTCAGGAGAAGAAGGGATCAAAACAAGTCAAAATTACTGCAGTCTTTTGAAATTGCCTTCGACTGAAATCGGGCATCGTCGCGCTCCTGTTGACTACGCGAACCCATCATTCACAAAATCGCTGCAGCCAATACTAATGTGACAATGTCTGGTATTAATGTCATTAGGATGAGGCTCGTCTCTTCACCCGCAGCCGCAGTGAGCTCTCCCTCCTGCATTTCGGGAGCGGCAGAGGTGCAGGACCTGCACTGCCGTGCTATGGAAAAACGTCCTATGAACCTCCAGGCGTTGCCAAATTTCCATTTATAGAAAACTAATTTCCTGGTAAACTTATGAATATTTTCCTCCCAATTTTTCAGATAATTTTGTTCGCAATTTCACCTAAAGTCCCTGAAAATTTCAAAGAAAAATGTTCATAAATTTCCTAAAAAATAAAAATTTTATCGAAGGAAATTTGGCAACTCTCGAATGTTCATACGGCGTTCTTCCTTAGCACGGCAGTGCAACTCGGTGTCCCCTCTATTTTCTTCGCTTCTCACGACCAGCTTCCGATCAGTGGCGAGGCGTGAATGATCGATCATCGATATTTTCCCATTTGAAGCTATGTTAAAGAATCGATTATTAAGGTGCCCGTTGCGAATACTCTGTTTATCGATCCTTTTCCATAGGTTTAAATAACAGATCAATTGATACATCGCCAAAAACGCCACGCCACTGCGTCCGATCGAATCATACTTTTGCCCTGCTGCCAAAGCGGCTCGGAAACTTACTAAGTACTGCTAAAATTAGGCATATTAATTACGTCACAGACTCGTTTTTTTATAGTTGGATTTTCAAAAATTATGTAATACTCTGGTGGGGGGGGGAGGAGAACTTTTCGGCATTTTATTTTTACATTTTAAAGGACAGGGACCTACGTCATAAAAACGTTTCGGGGAGGCTAGTGTGGGGGTGGTTAGAAAGATCCGGATTTTTGCGTTACG
Organism: Bemisia tabaci; assembly: GCF_001854935.1. NCBI lineage: Eukaryota > Metazoa > Arthropoda > Insecta > Hemiptera > Aleyrodidae > Bemisia > Bemisia tabaci. The sequence goes on from NW_017551483.1 coordinate 2,884,934, forward strand.
TGATTTATATACAGCCCTAAAAAATAAATTAAAGGCTCTAAGAAATAATGCGATTTTTCAAACTTAAAGGTGACTCTCTGGCACTCATCAATCAATCAACTTATCACCTCTGGATTTGAGGAAAATTTTTCAAACCCCCAAAACGTCACATCACGCTGAATGGGTCAGTTGCGCTGGGCACAGCGTCGTGTTTTGGTGCTTCATTCTGATAGACTGGCTAAAAATAAAAAGATCTCTCCAAACAGCAACTGTCCACGTTCAACGTTCAATATTGGCCGAGATATCGTATTTTGAAAAGTCGAGTTTTTGACGTCATCCATTTTGGTTTCTTCCATCTTGCTTTCATCCAAGTTTCACATTGAACAACCAGTGCAAATGTGTGTCACACCGACTGATGAAAGCAAGATGGAAGAAACCAAGGGTGTCACTACCGCGGTGGATAACGTCAAAAACTCGACTTATTATCAAGGGGCGATATCTCCGTTAATATTGGACGTAGAAAGTTGCTATTTGGACAGATCTTATTATTTTTAGCTGATCTCCAAGAATCAAGCATCAAAACACATTCTATGACCAGCGCAACTGACTTATTAGTATTTGTGAAAGAGGGATGATCGAGATTAACTTTGAAAGACTTCAAGAGTACGTCCTGAGTGAATATTCTCCACTCGAGACTCGTAGGGTGCCGTCGAGGGTTGGGCTGTACAGCGACCCGGGGGACGGACCCACGGACCCACCTGGTATCCTGAATTGATGATGCCCGATGATAATTAAAACGGCGGCGTCCCAGTATTTGACCTAACAACTAGCACTGGGCGTTTAGCACCGTTCGATACAAGGATGAACTTTGTTTGCGGAGCGAAATGTCTCAAGAAGTTGAAACGTCACTACCACATTGTTTAGATACCGTGATCTTGTGCTCGTGCTGAAAATAGATCTATTGTTTCAGACCGGTTGTAAAATTTTCCACCGCTGACTGAAACCCTAAGCTTAGTCAGATTCACAATTGGACTTCATTTTGCAACAAAGAATGACTATTATTGGCCCATCCATAAAATCACATATCTGCACGGGGAAGCTAATGGCGTATGCATTGCTCCTGGGCTGACAATGAGTCGGAAATATAGTAGATCCATATTGCAAAAAGCAGTCTAATCCAATTGATGGCTCAAAATGATAGGATATGAAAGTACCTCTTAGCTTCCTAGCTTGACTTGGGTTATAACACCGCTTTAAATGGTTTAATATCTTGTTACAAAATTTGACAGATACTTGGAATGTCAGTAAATTTAACTGCGGGATCTGCAAGTCAAACTTTTTAGCTCCAAAATGTCGCACAAACATGGACAAGTGATCTAAAAATATTTTTACCGACTGTTCATTCCGAGTTTACATGTTCAGCATATCAAATTCAACATCATAAATCGTTTTGCTAGCCTCGTTTCATTCCACAATATTAAAAAAAAAAAAAAAAAAAAAAAAAAAAAAAAAAAAAAACTGGCTGTGGGAGCCGTACTTTAGGGCTATAAAGACACACCGTCCGTTCCGGGCCCACAGGCCGAAAGTTCCGGGGTGGCGCCCGGAGCCATCGAAGCTTTGGCTCCAGCACCCGGTACTTTCGGCCACCGAGCCCAGAACGGACGGTGTGTCTATATAGCTCGTAACTTTTTTTCCAGTACTAGGTGCTGAAATTTTACTCATTGATGAGGAAGATTATCCCGACAGAGCTGGCGTCGCAGGACGAATGCGATGTGCCTACTTTTTATTTACGACGCGGACGGCATGCATGTCCTGTTTAATATCCGCGCGAGGTCGGCTAATTAAGGATGGAATTTGTTTGGTCGATTTGCATTTTTTTCCATCAATGACTCCTGTCGACAAGTCATCCGTTGTATCGATTGGTAATTCGATTTCTTGGTATGCGCACACCCCCGCCGCCCGACCTCCGCCACCGTTCCCCGCGCCCTCTGCCGGCTTGGGATCGGAAGTTTGGATAGGAGACGTTTCCTGTTATCTAGGCTGTTAATGAATCGACTCTTGAGCTTTGCCCCCCCCCCTCCCGAATGCATTCTTTCTCCTAACGACCGTGATTCCCGTCATATTTGAGTTCATTGAGTGACTATTACTTGGGTGTAGATCACCCTTTCGGTTTCATCTCAACGCAGTGCTCATCATTTTTGGGGAACTCAAAAACGACCATACATAGAAAGCAGCTGAGCGCGGCTCGATTACGAACGTACGAATGGTCCAGTTACACGATCAAATGGAGCCATCAAATTGAAGTTCTGATTGGTGGAAAAAGACCTGAGGTGAGGATGCGACCAATGAATGAGAGGCCCAATTTGATGGCTCAATTTGATCGTGTAACTGGACCTTAAAGCTTTCCCGCTTGTTTTCCTAATTCAGACTCAGACATGGCATATTGCCATGCTAAAGAAAAACGCCGTATGAACATCCGAGAGTTGCCAAATTTCCCCTCTTGAAATATTAATTTTTGAGACATTTAATGGATATTTCAGCTTGAAATTTTCTGATACGTTGAACTACATCGCGAGGAAAATTCTCTGGAAAATTGGACGGAAAATTTCAACAAGTTCTCCTGAAAATTCATATTTTATCAAACGGAATGTGGCAACATACGAAGGTTCATACGGCGTTATTCCTTAGCACGGGAGTATAGAGGCCTATTTAACTTCGATAAGATATTCATTTCAGGAAAAATTTACGCATAATTGGACGTATTTCTATCAAACGGAACTATGTGCAATATGACTTGAGCCCTGTACTGCATGTATTCTTATGGGTCTCAGGGCTCATGTCTTAATGCACATAGTTCCGTTTGATAGAAATACGTCCAATTTGCCCCGACTCATTAGACTGGTAAAATTGCGGCTAAAAGTCTCTCGAAATTTTGAAGAAAAAATTGCTCACGCATTCCTGAGAATTCGCTATTTATCGGATAAAATTGGGCAACGTTGGAATGTACACAGGGCGTTTTCTCTTGCGAGAACGCTGCGCACCCTACGCCACGAGAGAATCTGAAAAGCTACCTTAAAGGGGTCGAGTGATAGAGTGTGATAAAAATCGGTGGGTATTTGGGCAGGGAACATCATTAGGGCAGAAAATTAATATTAATTGTCTCGCGCATATCATATGCTTCAGAGCACACAATCAGGAGCTATTGTTTTAATTTGTGAGAAGAGGCCCATTAGGCCATGGCCCGTGGCCTACTCGAGGGTCTCCATTCCGCCCTCTTTATTTGTACTCTGATTTGACCAAAATCATGTTTAATATCTATAGTATTGCTCCTCTACGGACGACGTCGTATTACACTCCAGATATCTTGTTGACTTAATGGAAAAACGGATATTTTTGGGGTTGATGCGCGATAATCCAGACTAGGAGTAATGGAAATTTTACATTTGCCAGGAGGCGTCGAAACACAAAATCCTACATTATTTACGGTAGGAATTTGAACTGAACTTTGCAATTGAAACTTCATCTGCTCTCAAGCATACAAACGAAAATAATAGTATCTCGGTGCTAGAGGGTTTGACTCTGTTTTAGCGCCAGGAGAAAAAATTGTCTCCGTTGCTGTGCAGCGCGTTGCCCGAGTCTATTTGTAGATTTTATATCGAGTGTTCACCCCAACATTCCTCCCTTCGAGGAAGAAGAAAAATAAGAAAATAAGCAGGAAAAAACTGGTGGAAACAATTCGCTGATAATAGGCGATCAGAACTATTAGAAGTCGTCAATAAACGAGCAGCAGAGGTTTTCAAAGGCGCCGACAGCGTTGCCAGCTTCACTCGTGCTCTCAATGATATAAATACATTTTTTTGTCATTCGTGCTTTGAATGTTGTTAATTTCACATAAAAGAATCGCCCTTCGTTGAAATTCTTATAATCACTGCTATAACCTAAAACTGGCAAAGTCGATTAAAGCTTCGCATGAAATAGCTTCCTTGTTATCCTCTCACATAAAAGGACGCAGATGACAATCCTCTTTACCATGCATTACAGGGATCCTTAGGACAGCATTGACTAATGTCCGGGCACCAAGAAGCTGCTTAATCAGTAGATTTTTCCCATTTGATGTGTTTAATAGGGAAAAAACTAATTTGCTTACGAGTAAGTACATTAATCAGGGTTTGAGAAATTTTTAAAGGTATGTATCATTCTATTTTGTTGATGAAAATGTTCAGTTGATGGATAATTGATGAACGGCTTTGACGAAATGGCAATGGCGGCCCCTTAGGAATGACAAGGGAGACGCATTACCGGTCTTGAACGAGGGAGTAAATAGATCAGAGAGGAATTTTCGTTCTACCTCATTCCGTCACATAGGCCGATCGGAACGACAACAAACCAAACCTGTGTACACGATCGTTTCCTCCTTATTTCTCTCCATTATTATTTCTCTCTTCAAGAGGATGATTTAAGTGGCATCCACCAACGACATATTTTCATTAGAAATTCCGATTGATTGCTGCCTTTACAAACTTTAGGCTCTTTCAGCTCGCCGCTTAAAAGAGGAGCTCTGCGATGAGGTTTCATCGAATATAAAATGCTAAAGACCCAAAAGAATCAATAATTTTAGCTTTTGAGCACAAAACGCTGTTTTCTGGTGTTAAAATTGGAAAGATTTCATCCTAAACCTATGGTCTTTTTTTTTTTTTTTTTTTTTTTTTTTTTTTTTTTTTTTTTTTTCTTTCTTCTTCTTTTTTTAATATAAATTTATTTTTTAATAGACTGCACCATTGAGGTGCATTTCCTGCAGTTATGAGAAAAAAAGTAAATAAATATAAAAATGAGAAAAAAACACACACACTCTCACAGACCTCTTTAGATCGTTTTAAGCAGGAACTGACTTTGATTGATTATTCTTCCTCAAATCTAGGTCTGTATATATCTCGGCTGAATATAGGCAGCTGGTAAAAAACCCACACAATCGCAACCGTGGCGTCACGTAACCCAACGTGAGAAATATGATCACCCCCGGCGCGAAATAGGCTGAGAATAAAAAGAGCATATGCATGATCGAAAAACGCGGTTATTCAAATAAAAAGGAGGCAGGGCAGCTTAGGCCACCACTGGAGCTGTGATTTTTAAAACATCAGGATTAAATTGTGAGCATTATAACATTTTCGAAAACAGTCTAAATCTTATCTAAAACGACGAACCACCACAGGAAGGTCACATTATCGGCGAATGAACGTACCGACATGTGTTCAGGATAACCTGCAAAAATCATGGGCTGAAGCACGTGGTCGATGATGACTGCCCATCTCTATCGCTCCAGTTCAGAGTTTACGAGTAAAGAGCAGGTATGAATTTCATCTCTGTTCAATGGACGCGAGTATCCGGACCGGGGCACGTGAAACTTGTTGAATGTTGAGAGGGGATCCATTCAAAAGAAAGTTGGACGGAAACACGGTCTCGAGGAACGCCGGCCCGAAAGGCCCCGGCGCCTGGAAAGGTGCGCCAGCCTGTTGGTATCGAGGACCAAATATTGAATCAGAGCACCAAAGCTCTGATACAATTTGGCCCATATGCCATTGATTCCCTATCTATAAATAGAAAGGTGTGTCAGGTTGCCGAGGTTGCACCGAGCAACAGTTGGCAACAGATGTACGCGCGCTCCCAGGTGCACCAACCACCAGATGCTTGCTTCCGCTCCGAGGAAAGGATTTCGTTTAGGACTCGAAAAATCATAAACAAACAATTTTCATCTTACAGATGTCTTGACTCTCGTGGCCGAGACAAAGGCCTCCTTGGAGAGGCTTAAATCTGCGCCCGGGCCGGAGCGTCAAAGGCACGTGCTACGCGTCGCCCCCCGGGGAAGTGGGTGGGGTACCGGTGTGTCGATATCTATTTCTTAACCCTTTCGGGTTTCTTCTTTTCTTCTCCGGCGTCGAAGTCTCCAGCCCGGTGCTTTCTTGGCGGGCGCAGGTTCGATCGAAGGGACATTATGATCGCACCTCGTGGCCTATCTTAACCTGCGGTTTGAAAGGTGGCGGGACATGTTTACCGACCTACAGGAGCCGGTGTTCGGGTGTCTTTGATTGGGAATCGGGACAACTGCCCGAAGACGATAAACTCACGGAACATGTGCGCACGCGCCTATGAAAGGGTTGAAGATGCGTCCGATGCACCTTGGCACGGGCTACGGTTCAAAGATATCTTCGGTATTGTGATTGGCGCAGCTGGCGGCCTATATTTTGCTTCATCATCTGGCGAGTAATTCTTGAGCGTCGCGCAGAAAGGTGCGGAGGAATCGCGAAGAATTGGCAAGAAATATTTTTGAAATAGTGTGGCCTATAATGAAGCCCCTCGGAGCAGTCAAAAAATTTCTCTGCGTGAAGAAATTACACTCGCGAATAGCATTCAATATGTTGATTTATAGATTTCAGCCGAAATCACACGCTGAATACTGCTTGAATATGGAGGTCATCGGTCCGATGCCTGAATTTTGCATCAATGAAGATCGAAGCTAAGCAGTTGTCAGTGTGTCTGCACTATTCGAATGGATTTGATACAAATCTGGATGAAAATTATACTCGAATTTACGAAATTTCAGCCGTTGAGCGATGAGTGTTACTCCCATATTCAGCTGCTTAATTCAGCGTGTGAACCCGGTATAGATGATATTGCTGCATCAAGCAAGAGATGAACTGTTCATTAACGATGAAGGGAGAAAAAAAGTAAGAAGTTACTGCTGTGTGTAGTTTGCTTTTTTTTTTAATTTTAATTGAATAGTAAGAGTTTCGAAACAGTTGAAATACTCAACCCAATACTCTGATTATCTTTAGGAATCATGTGTCACTCATTTGAGCCAATAAGAAAGTTCAAATGTCAAAGCAGACAAGTTTGCCTCTTACATTTTCTATAGCATAGAAGAGCTGATAAAACACGGCAATTCTGCCGTGCTAAGGAAGAACGCCGTATGACCATTCGAATGATCCCAAATTTCCTCTCAGAAATTATTCATTTTAAGAGAAAGTTATGAATATTTTTCCTTGAAATTTTCAAACACTTAAGATCAAATTACGAACAAAGTTTTCTGAAAAATTCGAAGAAAAACTCACACATTTTTTTAAAGGAAGTTTGGCATCGTCTGGAGGCTCATACGGCGCTTTTCCTTGGCACGGTAGCATTCCCAAAACTAGCGCAGATTTAGGTCACATCGGAATTCACCGCGGCAGACAGGTTGGTGTCTCGCACGAAGAAAATCTTGGAAAGGTGAAAATCCCAGGTGCTAACAAGAAATCCTGCCCCTACCTGGTGCGATGGACCTCTTCAATGGACTAAAGTGAGTGGAAACCGCACTCCACGTAAGAATAGGCCGGTGGAGTGATGAGTTACCTGTTATATGCAAATACCGCGGATTAACAGGTATTCAGGTGTGGAGTGGCTTTCACCATGTCGCGTCGTGAACCTCTTGCCCTAATAAGGATGCCAGAAAATTGAGACGCTGTGCCTGTAGACAGCTTGGAGTCAATCCAGGTATTCAGGTGAAAATGAAAAGAAAACCAGGTGAAAACGAGACCGCTTGTCTTTCGACTGGTTTTCACTCACTTTCCTGGATTCATGAGTTGAAATAACGGGAATCGCCTTTTCGAAATGTTCGGTTTTTTTGCATCCTTGAAGTAGTTTTAATCTTTCTTTCCTCAGGGACCCTAAATTTATTATCAGACCATTCTATCATTTTTTTAGATTCTTAGTCTGGAGCAAGAACAAAGTGGGACTGATTCGTGATAAATATGATAATTTCTGTCCCCGCGATTACTACAAAACTAACTCCATAAATTTGTATTTGTTGTACGAGCATTTATCAATTATTTATCAGACTAATTTCAATTATTATTCGGCTATCGGTAGATAATATTATCTCGATAAAGCCCAAATTATTACCCAAGTTCAGTCGCAAAGCGGCTATAAGATTACCCTTAGTTCACTGGTAAAAAAAACTACAAGTTTGAAAAAAGATGGAGCAATTTTTGATAGGAAAACTATTTATTGGGCAATATTTGATAAAAACTTAACGAAAATGAGAAGAGAAACTTGCTTGGTATTGCTCTCTTCTTATGCGTATTGCAGGAGTGAACGGTAAGGGGTCACAGAGGTTTCATAATACACAGCAAATGTGCTCGAACGTTCCTCTGAAGTCAAAATCAACGCAGGAAGGAATACGGTCCCTTCGCAACCGTCAACACCGTGCATATTTCCAGATTTTACCATTTCAACGTCGACAGTTTTTTAACGCTTTAAAGGCATTATAGCACGTTGAGTCCGAAATAATAGAAACCACCGGTCAGAACGCTGACAATCTACGGAATCCCGAGGTCTGAGAACGAGCTTCAAACGGCGAGACGGAATCTAAAATCCGCCGCATCGAATTGCCGTCCCGAGTGTCAACTCCTGAATATTTTTCCGGGGTAAAATTTTGGAGGCCGCTCTCAGGGGTGGCTCTTGCATTCAAAGGAAAAACACCCCCCTCCGTCCCTCGTTTCACATCAAAGCGCCTCTTTCTAAAAATAAACCGCACCTGATACCCGGCGCTGACTGAAGGAACCTTCCGAGGGACGCGGTCCGAACAGCGTTGTCGTTATGCTAATTTTCGCTGCGAACGTGGAAGAATCCTTGGTTGGTTTTCATTCGCTAATGCAACATGTGCGCGTCGTTGGGGTAGGCATTCGGGTGGAAGAGGGGAGCGGGAAAATCAGCCGGCCTTTCACAAAAGATCGCATGCGCGAAGAGGCTGGAAATACCTTTTCGGAAAGGCTCGGGAGGAGTCTTAGCCTCCGGCGCGCTTCTTACAGGGTTGACAAGTTTCATCGAAAATTCTGGATTAAGAATTGCTCTTCCAAGTAAGTTATTCAACACGGAAAATGATGACGGAGACTGACTCTTCTGCAAAAATGAAAATCCATAAAATGAAACAGCTTGAGATGTACATTTCTTGTTGATTTAAGTGTTCTTAGACCACAAAGTTAAACATTTTGCAGCAGTATCCGGACCTCGAGAATTTTGGCGGCTGGAGCCGAGATTTGCGGTTCTGGCTGACAAAAATAGGATAATTGCCGAAAATTATACATATTCTACTGGGGATTTGGCAGATCTACCGAATTTCGTCCGCCAGGACTGCAAATCTCGGCTCCAGCTGCCGAAATTCTCAGGGTGTGGATACTGCCGCAACATTTTGTACCGTGTAACTTGCCCTGAACCAGACTTACTTGCAATTTTTGTGATTTTACATAATTTTTGTGATGCTGTGCTAAAAAACAAGGCAAATGCGTGATGCACTTTTTCAGTTTTCAGTACCTCTCTTCTTTTTTTACGTTTACACCATTTCACTACGTACCCGTAAACCCGGACTCGCTGGCAGGAGACTTCTCCCTCCCCCTTTAGTTTAAATTTTCCTCCTCTCAATGTGGCTTAAAACTCTTAAACATCTCTTAGAAAATCACACCACCAATAAAAATGTCTCTGAAAATCTGCACATTTTTTCTTGGCGACGCGTCATTATTCGCGATATCCTCGTCAATTTGGCACCTGACCTGGGCCCGAAGAAGGATTATCGTGCGAAGACGGGCAATAAAATCAGGGCTGTCATATGGAGTATTTACGAGGCCCAGATGTGCAGGGCTCAAAGGCCCGCTGTTTGCTGTTTTGTTTTTCGGCCAATCAGACATTGGAGTGCGGTCAGTTCACGGAACTTGCGAGCGTCGCAGCCTCCACGGCACGTCGCAGCCTCGCGGCTCATTGTCTATGCAAACGGGTAAACGGCGTGCAATTGGCAAGAACTCCCGAGTGAAAAGGCTTCCCCAAAATACCCACCCCCTCCTCTCCGATTAAGCCTGCTCGAACGCTTTCACGTGCTCTGAACTGCGCCCGGTCAAACTCCGTGGCATTGTTCTTCCGCCGCTTGGACTAACGAAAATCCTTGTATTTTGTGTTATTATTTTCTGTCATTTCGAGCCAGACTTTGTGTCCCGGATTAGCTGGACCTGTCCCCAAACAGTCTGTCCAGGTATGGTTTGACTGATTCCATACTGTCTGGAACATTAGCGCATTCGTCACCACCTTGCTTACCGTTGTGTTTTTCCGAGCTGGGAAGAGTATGCGGATTCTTTGAAATTTTCGCGTTGCCAAAGTAATTTCTCCACGAAAAAATCACAAAACCTATTTTTGGGTACTGGCTAGTTTAGATTAGTGGCGAAGCGTTACTGATCGATTATCGATATTTCCCTATTTGAGGCTGTTGTGAAGAATCGATTATTAAAGTGTTCGTTGCAAACACTCAGTTTATCGATCCTCTTCCATAGGTTTGGATGGCACACTGGAAAAAACACATTGGATCTAGAGTCAAGACTCTTAAAAACATCGACAAGAAAAAATACTCTTGATTCAATAAGATTTTTGCTTAAATCAGTAACCAAGCAAGATTTGAGCGGATTTCCTTTTGATTTAAGCAAAAATCTGATTGAATCAAGTGTATTTTTTCTTGTCAATGTTTTCAAGAGTCTGGACTCTAGATCCAATGTGGTTTTTTTTTCCAGTGCAAAACAATCGATAGATCACAAAACATACGCCACGCCATTGGTTTAAATTGAATACGTGTACTCTGCGGGATGTCAGCAGTGTATTTGAAGCGTTTTATGGATAAAAGAAGCAGATGTCGGATAGAAAATTAAGCCATTCCGATCAAATTTAGTCACTTTAAGTTAAACTCACCCTCAAGATATATTTTTGCTTAAAAAAACGGAAAAGTATTCTCTCGTATCCTGAATGTTTGAGTTGAATACGCTCTCTTGTCGCAAAAATGTATGTAATAAATCAAAAACATTATTTTTTGAATGCAATAGAAATTCAATTACACTATTCAGCCAGCTAACCCTTCATTCACTACTATAACCAGTACCACAGTTGTTCGTTTAAAGGCGCAAACAAATATAACAAAACTTAATTTCTCCGATTTTTCGTCCCTGACACCATCTTTTAACAAAAGTGCTCCCCCTGCAGCATTACGTGAAATTGAATGAACTATTACCTACATCATTCACTCCATCATAGAGAAGGTAATTAATGTCGAGAATGAATCAAATTCAAGAGTATGATTTGTCATCTGTAAGTAGCTACCCCCACCTAATATTACAACGAGGGGGGTGGAGACCCTAAGATTCCATCATTTAGAGTCTGGCCAGGGGAGTGAGATTCAGAGCACCCTCTTCCATATATGCAGTAGCATGGATCAAATTTCCGGCACTCTGTGCGTACGAGATCATTTTTTAGCCACGCACGTCACATCTTTCGAGTCAAACCTCAAAAACGACGGTTAAGAAGTAAAAAAATTCCCTGCGCGCCACAATGGGTCTCTCCGCTCTGTTGGCGAAAAGGATGCATTTGATATAATCCTTTGACGCTATTCTATTAAGTTATTGTCAGTCGAGAAGAATGGAGATAAGTTAAAAAAGGCGGATCAGTTTTGTCCCACTGTCTCCCCCACTTGCTGACTTGGATTGTAATCGGTAGACTGGATATTAAATGCCTGACGGGCGGCAAACACCGAGTAAGTTCATGCGAGCTAAAATAATAAATCCCACGATTTGGAAACATCGCGTTTGCTTCGTGTTTCACACTCCAAAAGTCTTACTTCACACGGGTAGATTTTTTTAAAAGCGCTGTGAAGGATAAAGATTCGTTTTAAAGCCAAAGTAGGCGTATGTGTGCAAGAGTGAGAAATCTCCCGATGGCTGCGTATGCTACACAGAAAAAAAAGGGAGAAGAACTCTTATGCGGATTGAATGCTCTTTTTTTCTGCTGCTGCTAGAATCAATGGATATAAAAAAGCAAAGGGTGAAATGTAATTTTCTCACACTGATGGTATTTTGAAATGAGATTAGTGAGGAAGGTTAGGAGGATTATTTACCCCATTCGGTACTGTGGCAGGCTGAAAGAAATCGCACATCTTTCGGTCTCTTGTGGATTTTCAAACCTTCCTGAGTACAACGATAGAGGGGGTCCAGGAGATGGGTATGTGGCTGAGATGATGGCTGTAAAAGTATACGAGTATCAAGGTCAGGGGGCATTTCCTCCTAAAACTAGAGATTTTAGAGTGGTAACTATTGGAAAAATTATTCAATTTTGGGTGAAATTTCGCTTTTTTGAGAGGGGCATAAAAAAATCTCCTGGGTAAACGGTTCTCTTTGCTCTGTCCAGGTGGTCAGTGAGGCCTTAATGCTGAGCTGAGCAAACTGCATTTAACAAAGGTTCCTCAACTCTGCTAATAGAATAACCTGATTGTGAGCTTTTCGACCTTGGTTTTCATCCATCACAGTAAGTCTCTGGCACAGTGGAATTTTCTCCATAAGATTTTATTATGCGTAATTACGGGTGCAATGGGTGCATGCTTAAAACATACAAGAAAAACTTTTTACTCTTTCAAAGAATGCGTGACACTGAAAATTGGCTCCCCCCTCCCCACCCCCATGGATAGATCTGCAGCTTACGTACAAAAGTGCGTATCGCTTTATTTGACTCCCTCACCTCCTCAATTTAGAGTTTCGTGACGAAAATTAGACAAAAAATTCTCACGTCGCGTCAATTTTTCACCATACAGTTTTAAAAACTCGGCGTGCAAAGCCAACATGAACTCCAGCATGTGTGACGGATTTGCGATTAATATACTCTTTCTTTCGTAAATCTCGCGAGAAACACGATGATGCCACTGAAATTCTCTGAAATCAACTCCAAAGCTCGAAGAATACTTTCTAAGTTGAGGCCGTTAATGGAAGAGATATCCCACGCTATACTGAGAGTCCACTTCTACATAATGTAAAACTCTCCTTGTAAAGATCGGGAGCAAATACATAATCAGGGTTGTCACTTCGTTTAACGACTCAGAAACTGAAAACACTGCAACCTTCCTGATGTATTTACACCCGATGTTTACATGGAGAATTTGATATGATATAGAGGCGGACTCCCAGAAAAAGCGGGGGATATTCCTTCCATTATGTCCTCAACTTTGAGAGTTTTTTTTTAGTTTTGCAGTTTGTTTCAGAGAAAACTAGGGGCGCCATCGCGCCTCTCACGAAATTCCTCATTAAAATCAGCACTTAAATCGCAAATTTCTGACACAAACAAGCGCTCCATTTTAGCATTATGTGACTTGAACTCCCCGCTAATTTGTAAGGTCCCCGTAACGCAGTCTCAGACTCCCCTCCTCTCTGGAGCGTTAGGTGTTTTACAAATTACCTCATATGGTTCCTTACGTTACGGCCAAGGAGCAGGAGCGTGCTCATCGTTTCCGCAAAAACCCAACCGAAATGACACCACCAAAGATGACACCCCCGACAGCTGTCTCTCGCGGCCATGAGTCCGAGCAATTTGTCGTTTCTCTCTCGAAAGAACGTAAGTCAATTTCAATGTTGCCAAATTTCCCAGCGGAAATTGCACTGTAAGCAGGAACATTTTCGAAATCCCTGATTGGAAATTTCGCTTATTTTCTTTCTGATCTCATGCAAAAATTAGACAAATTTTCAACAAAACTTTCGAAGGTGAATTCCTGTAAAAAATTGAATAGAAAATTTGCACACACAAATTTTATTGCTTCACCTGAGGGTGTTTTATTTTGCCGTACTTTTCATAATTTCGTTCCAAAATGAGACATTCGCGTAGAGGAGGTTTAAGACTGTGAAAATGTGCCGCCTTGTGACGTCATCTAGCGGCATTTCCCGTATAAACGAGTACATTTCAGTTGATTAGATTATTTTGTCATATCTTCTCCAATAAGTTTTCAAGCTGGAAAAAAAGGATAAACTTGTTCTGAGTCTTTTCGGCAGTTCCAATTTGAACATGAAATTTACACAAATTCAGACACCTGCAAATTTCCATTGTTAATTTCAATTTTGCAACATTTGAATGGAGTTACGTTCCTTCGTCAGGAAATGCGGTGAGGCACTCCTATTCGCGCAACAGTTGATCGGTCCTGAGGGAGGCGACGGAGTTGCGTGAGCATGAGCCAGGAGGAGGCTGACCCGAGTCACTGAGCCTCCTTAAAACTGTAAGTCTTCTGCGTTGCGAGAGAAACGACGCAACTGCCCATGAAAACCTGATCCAGATACGCGGTTTATAGCCGGCTGGGCAGTGTTAAGATTCGTGAGGTTGAGATGAGGATGAGTCTCATCCAGGCATCCGTTCCTCATCCGGTGCGTCCGGTGCCACGCTTGCGCCCGTGTCGCACTGTGGACACATATTCTAGTTATTAGTATTCTAGTTCTATTAGTGTTTTAGTTTAGTAGTAGTTAGTATTCTATCATAGTTCATTTGGGCGTATTAATGCTGAAAGGTACTGTGTGCATGAGGTGTGCGTGTGACATAGTTCCTTTCAGCATAAATACTTCCATTTGGTTTAATTTTACGATTGAATTTGGGCCGAATTAGACAGAAATTCGCCCAAGTGCATTTTGGAGAAAAAAGAGCGAGGAGTCGATGAGTTTCTCCTGTCAAGAGTCAAGCCAATGACGATACAACGCCACCATTTTATTTTTTTGCAGAGAAATTGCTGGTTGAATCTGTTTGAAAATTTCAATGAATTTTATCGGCAGCACAAAGAAAATTCAATGAAATTTTCGGACTGCTTTGTTGAACACTTTCTCTATAAAAAAATAAAATGGCGGTGGAAATTTTCAAACGTCGCATGGCGCTTGTGATACTTGGGCCGCAAGGTGACGAAGTATTCCAACAACATAGAGTACTGGAAAAAAAAAAAAAAAAAAAAAAAAAAAAAAAAATGGATCTAGAGTCCAGACTCTTGGAAACATTAACAAGAAAAAATATACTCGATTCAATCGGATTTCTGCTTGAATCAAAACGAAATCCGCTTAAATTAAGAGGCTTGGTTCTTGATTTAAGCTAGATTCTGATTGAATCAAGAGTATTTTTTCTTGTCGATGTTTTTAAGAGTCTGGACTCTAGATCCAATGTGTTTTTTTTTTTTTTTTCCAGTGCATCCTGGAAAAACGCGGCTTTGGACCATTGGGCGACGAGCGGAAGAGGAAATTTGGAAGAGGTTCCAGACGAGGCGCTAGGAAAACACGGAGCACGAAATGGGAAACAGACTGGTGGTGCGGTGGCTTGTGGCGTGAGCGCCTGCGGCTACGGGAGCAGCAGCGGGATTATACGCCCGGACCCGAAAAATTAGCATCCCGAATGTCAGCTGCAAAGCAAATTTCGGCTTAGCCCGCAAATCCCCGGCACCAGGCCGCCACCACAATCTGCCCATTAGCGCCCATCCATATCATCATCGCCGAAGCCAACCGATCCACTTCGAGCCGATCGTCGCCTCTCTGACGTAAGGGCGTATCTCAACTGCCACATGATCCCTATTTCAAACATGAATTTGTGCTTTCTGGGGCTTATGCGAAAATCGAGATACGCCCTTATGTTAGAGCAGGGGCGACGAAATGCTACCATCCTGGGTTTCAGTTCAACGTCATATGTCGCTTGCCCAAGTTCAAAACCGTGTATCTTAGTTTGCAACTTTGCATTTTCCAAAATTATGTTTTTCCCTCTTTTCTACGAAGGAAAATATGGGAAAACTTTATCTTCTTTTTGAGGGGGGGGGGGTATTTTTCTTTGACTTCCAAAGGAGGCCGTTTAAGTGTCACGTAAGTCATTTAGGCCCTTTTTTGACCCCCTAGCTCCCCTGTAAGCAACCCTTACGCCAACCTCTCTTCGCTCTTTTGAGTTACGTGAGTCTGATTTGACCTCTACACCAAATATTCTAGGCAATAAAGTAGAAAATCTGATAAACGGCTGAAAAATAAATTGCATTGGAAAAGACTATTTTTTCAAGGTAGAAGCTTAAGTGAGCCTGGGTCTAACCCTCTGCGCCCCCCCCCCCACCAGTTGCCTGTATAGTACTCGAGAGGCCCCTATGATGTTTTGTAAAGTTTTTCGATGATATTGATTTGTGTACATGTGAATTTTCAGCAGTAAAGATGCGTGTTATAAACTTTTCCCAGCTATACCTCTGCCGAGCGGGGTTAAAATTGTCTCCGTCGGTGGACCAAAGCTTCCAATTTTTGATCTCTGTAAAAGGATAATGGCGCTTAATCTCTGAAAATTCATGACTAAAGCAGAATAAATCTAGAAGAAAGTTCTCTAATATCCAAAAAAACCTGAAAAAGGGAAGCAACTTCCCGGAGGCTCAAAATGTACCCTTTCAATATTCACATCAATTTGGAAAATTGCGACTTTATCAGCTGTATTTTATCTCTCTCTTGGACAGACTAACGATTGGTCCTATTTGTGCCAAACGGAACTATGTGCATTATGACGTGAGCCCTGTTACGCATATATCCTTATGGGTCTCGGGGCTCATGTCTTAATGCATATAGTTCCGTTTGGCACAAATACGTCCAATTTATCAGTTAAAAAACACAGTGCATCACTGTACATATTTATTTCGCTCTTGTTTGCCTGGTATTATAACATCATGTCATTTTTGTTGCAGAAATTCCCCAAAATTTTAAGTGGGGGAATTTTTATCAAATAATTGGTAGAATTTGCGCAGACGCCATTAATTTTACAACGATTTGAATATCAGTTCCAATATTTTATTTAGCGAAGAAACTTGCCAACTTAATTTTTCGTTATCAAGAAAGGCAACAGCGCCCCTTTTGTGAGGGAAGGAATCCCCCGGGGGTGCGGTGCGGGGATGAGGGGTGCGCTCGCGTAATCGCGGACAATGACTCCCCCCAGCAAAGGCAGGAGGGAAGAAAGAAAAGGAGTCCCTCGTTACGAAGGAATGTCCACTCCGTATCTCCGTCTGGGCCTCGAAATTGGAGGCCCGTCGCTGAAATGTAAACACAGACAAACGAAAAGTAAGCATTGCACAATGCCTGCCGATGTAAGAACTGTTGATCTTTAGGATTGAGCCCTCTCAAGAACATCTCCTTAAATTCTGTTCGTTGCGTCGGTTTACGAATTGACAATGCGTGCAAACGCAGGGTATTTGCGTATACGCCAGGGATGGGAGAAAGGGAAGACACAACTTTTGCAAGGATCGTTTTGCACGACCTTGGCGACTGCTTTTCATGCACAATAAGGATATTCCTGTCGCGGGCAAATAGTTCATCAGACATTTAATTACATTTCTGAACAGGAGCGATCAAATATTTTCTCTCTGCTTGAATAATGAAACTTCTTTGATACAGTTTTGACGAGGATCATATGGCTCTCACTTTTAAGTGAATTTGCCGTGGATTGCGGCAGCTTTCAGTTGGCTTGCGAGAGGGACAATGTCGTTCTCTGACAAAATAATCACGCTAGAAGAGAGGCGAAATAAGAACGAGATGTGATTGCAAACGTGTAAGGAAGGGTTATGCACAGATTACTTCTCCTTCATTCCAAGGGGTAGGCAAGATTACATGCAGCACGATATCATTGTCTCCTACTCCAAGTTTGAGAAAGAGTGTAGACTTCAGCACACCTAAATTAATGCCGATAATCGCACAGCGGCAAGTTGTCAATAATAGTGACCAGCATAATGTTTTTTAAGTCTTTGTTAAAGTTGTTGTAGTTTTGTGGTTTTGACCCTTTTTTATGCTCTGATGATGGCCGCGAGCCGAAAAGCTTTAGCGTTTAAAATGTTTATAAATAAATAAAGCAGTGATAACCATAACACCTTGGCTAAAATCCTTTTCTTTCTCATACTGCAAATGGTGGTACTAAGCATGAACGATTTCATAAATACTCCAAGTTGAATGCATTGGGCCGTTATTTTTGCTTTTTAGACATCAAATCACAAAAACAATCGTCAAACGTGAGATCGAACTTGGCTGCTCTTCATCGAATTCCGATCAGGAACGCCATTTCAATTGAATTTTAAAAAGAGGGGTGAATAAGGCGTTTTGAGGGGACAAAATTTGTTTGAATGTGCGAGTCTTTTAAAATAAAGAAAGTACACTCCTATTTATAGTTGAAATCTGCCTTACAAGAGAAAATCTTAATTCTAGGACAGGGTTAATGCTCACCTTGCCTTAATCCCAAACGGTACTCATATATTGTAGGCTCGGTTTTTCTATTGAATTTTAACCCTAGTCTCACAAAATTGATTCTCAGGACTCCTAACATAACTATGTCATATGAGAACGCTGTGGAAATTAGAAGATGGAAAAATAAAAAGAAGAGGAGGAATGGAAGAATGAAAAAGAATAAGAGGGAAAAAGAGGAAGATGAAGGAGAAGAAGAGGTAGAGGAAAAAGAAAAAAAGTAATAGTTCATTCTCTTTCTTTTCTTCATCCATTTTGCATCCCTCTTCTTCTCCTTCTGAATTTTCTTCATCTTCTCCTTCTCCTCCTTCTTTTTATTCTTCTTATCCTTCCTCTTCGTATTTGTCTCCTGATTCAAAAAATGAAGACTCGGCTTAGTTCATTTCAAAATATCTTTGAAAAAGTGGTGCTTCTTAACTACCTCTCATCCATTCAGAGAATGCCACCGGTGTAAAACATCGAACTGTCTCTGGCATTCTATACTTTCCAAGCGCGTCCCTGATCCTGACAACTTTCTAAGACTCCCGGAGTCCCGGTCCTATTTCGTAACCGGTGAATCAAAGCACCTCAGCTCGGGTGCGTTGCGCAAGGAGTAGGCGCACGGTCCAGAGATGGGTGAAATAAGTCTAGAAAACGGAGCCAGGGCCAGGGCCAGCTGCTGATTTGAGGATTTAGCTGCGGAGTCTCAGTTCACAGCTGCCAACCCGAATACGGCCCACAACCCACTTGCGACCCAGAGCCCAGCACACCAGTCGCTATTCATCGGGGAGCAACAGGCACGGGCACACAGTCAGCCAGGCCTCGTAACATCCCCAGCTACGTGTTGATCCTACGCCTGCGCGGCCGTATCTCCCATCTTCAGGTGTCCACCGACCACCAGGCCGTGCTTCGTGCACCTTTGTTTCTAAGTGACGTCACCGACGGAGTCCGACCAATCACAGTCCGAGATTTGTTGTATCTCTGCCGATAGGGGATGTCTTCTGCAAAAGGGTAGTAAAATGCTTTTATATCGAGTATACACTCGAGTTTGTGAGATTGTATTATTGTATGAACCTGATGATGGACTGAATAGTCCGAAATGATCATAGTCTAAAGTTCACTAACTCAACAATCAGGACCGAGAAATAAAAGGGAGTCATAATTTTGAATTATATTTCGTTACTTCAGAAAGTATCAAGAAGTTTACGGAACAGCTATCAGACATTTCCGTCATTATATTTGTAGGATTTTATTTTTGCAGATATCGAAAAAAAACCCTTAAATTTCACCTCATATCTCTTGGTTTTCAAACTTTTTCCCGGCAAGCTCCCTTAAAAGACTCCTTAGAGCTAGGGAAGTGCCCTCCGATTCACATTGATTGGGTGTCTTTCCATGTCACCCAGATCTCTCTCGTCCTTTTATTATCTCCATGAAAAACTCTCTCTTCCGCCCGTGCAATTTCATTTCCCACATTTTCGATTTCTCATTTCAATTATCTGTATGTATAGTTTTTTTTTTTCAGTTTTTTTTACACTTCAAATATCCCACGAGGGATACTCTTGCGCTTTACTGTCCCTGAAGTCCCACCCCCTCCGTCCTTGATCAAACCAGCCCTAGATAATCGTAGCTTAATACCATAAAACTCTGGTCACCTAGCACTAGCAGGGAATCGAACCCTGCACCTCCTGATCATAGAGTAAATGCTACAACCACTACACCATAGGGCGCCAGTTGGCAAGTTTATTTACATTTTGATTCCTTAATAGCTTTTATATGACGACTTCCATCAGAAACGGATTCTCTATCGTGGATATTCTCCCTATGATGGTACTTGAAACAGAAGCCTTTTAGACCAGCGACTCCTTGGAGCAGAGCAGGGGATGCCGCGGCGAGGTCGCGAGCGCGGAGCGTGCAGAAATCTCGGCGGACAGTCAGCTCAGCCTCGGCCGGCAATCAGCGCGGGCTGCGTGGAGCAATCCCGTCAATCCCATCAATCCGGGACTCGGGAATGTCTGCCGTTCTGCCGGCTCCTCCGGTTTTTTCTCCGGTTCCTGTCGCCGGCTCCGGCTCCCGCCAGCGACGGACGACGGACGTCTGCACGCGCAACCCCCCCCCCCCCCCCTGCTTACGTCGCCTCGACACGCCGCCGCCCCGCGACAAGACACGTCTCGTCATCATCCGAGATGATATCTCGGCGCCGCGACGCCGCACGATGGATCGGGTCAATGGGAGAGGTCGGACAAAATTTGGAAAGTTTAAAAGCTCATAACTCCGTTTATACAGATCTTTGTGCTTCTAAAAGTGGTTCCATTGGTTCCCCCGTGAAATTTTCTACTGGAGGCATCCCTCAAAGCTGGCAATGGGACGAGATACTTATAAAAATTTGCAGTTTTAGTGGAAAATTTCATGTCCAACCTCTCCTATTGACTCGATCCACTGTGCGCCGGCTCGAATCCGAAGCGTGGTCACTCGAAATGGCGCTCGCTCCAATCGAAATTTGGAGATTTAACCGCCGTTGTCGCAATACTTGAGACTTCATTTCGTCTTTTATATTACGAGTATTTATTTAATTAACTGTCCCCTATCCTCCCAGATATCATCAGGCAATGGCCGAGGGGGGGGGGGGCAATGGGGGCAATGGCGATTGAGCGTCGCAGAGCGCGAGGCTGCGCTGTAAAAGTGGCTAAATGTATTTATTTAATTAATTGTTGACGATGAGCAATACCTATCTGCATATTGCACGGTGGGAAAGAATAAGAGCTTATACACGTGCAGGGTGATCCAAAAGCCTCGTATCACCACTGCAACTCCTAAGGTTCTTGCCCTTTTTAAGGATGCTTCCTTTTAAAACTATGTCCCAAAGTCGTCACCTTTGATCTGAGAATACTCCAAAAATCGCATGTTCCCATCTCAATTTGTTGAAAAGTTACAGGGGCGATGCCTGATGCTGGTGGTTTGGGACTAATGGATCACTGTGTATAACATTCCAAGTATTCGATCCAGGTAAATAAAGCTTTCGATTATAGAAACTAGTTGGAAAAAAGTTTAGAAATATTTTGACCTCGTGTGAACTTCCGCGCACATCTACAATTTGATCTCCAAGTCCCCTCTGACGCGGAGAAGGTAGTATCTTTTCAAAAAGCTTTCTTTCTTTAGTTCTTTATCCTCGTACAAGTATATTTTTGAATGGCACATGATGCTTTTAAGAAATCGCATCTTCCGATGGAAATACACAGTAATTTGACCGGCACCCTTCGTGCCCCTTAACCAAAATTAACCACACGGTGTTCATTCTCTCGGAGGGTACCGTCCGATGAACTTTCCCCAAAAACGTCAGTTACTACCAGCACTAGCACCCATAACTCATGAGCTCTGTAGCACCCTACCCAACGAAGAAATCAAAGCTCAAGAGTTTCAAGCGCGTGGGTAGTTTTTCACTTCTGCCTCGAAAACAGAGGGCAAGGAAGTGGGGAAGCCCGGGCCAAATTTCAGGGCCCAGTCCGGAGGGGGGGGGGCGATGGGGGTGGCGGCGATGCAGGTTGCGGCACCGGTGGGAGTGGGACGTGGCGTATCGGGTTGCAGGAAAGGAAGGAAGTGGAAAAAACTAAGTGAATCGTCGTCGTCTCAGTGCCGGGCCGGGAGGAAACGGCGTGGCAGGGATAGGACTGGAACTGGGAACTGGGACTCACCTCATTTCCTGCAGGATGACCTGTTGTCGGCGGGATCCGTGCACAGGCAGAGAAGCAACAAGCAACACGTGGCCAGCACGCGTCGCCGCCGCAGCTGCTCGCGGGATGCGACTCGCCTGTGAGTAGAGCCGCGAGGTGGCGCTGTTGTCGGCTCATACGCCCCGCTCTAACCCCTCCTGAATGCATGTCAAATTAAAATAATATCAGTAATGAATAAATTAAAAAATAGTCTAGGGGGATTCGTTTTTTTTTTGTTGTTTTTTTTTAGTTATATAAAATTTTCTGCCGTGCAATGCAAAAACGCCGTAAATGCTACTTTATATTTTTGGAAACAAGACATCATAGCAGAAAAACTTGTGTACCTTGGGACAGTTTTTTTACAGAATTTTTTTGACAAATACTATCAAGACTTTAAGGTGAAAATTTGAGTTACATGGGTAAAACAGTTTTTATTTCATAAAGTGTTAAGTTCCAGAAAACGAGGAAAAATCTCGATGGATTTACTGCGTTCTTGCTAAGCACGGCAGCGTTGGTTTCTGCTTACGAAAACAGCATGCATTTTTTTACATTTTCTCGGAAAATTCGATCTTCCCAACTTGAACCTCTGACTGGCCGGGTTGAGGAAACTTGTGGAAAATCGCTTTGCGTTGGACAAAAAATGAAGTGAAATTCCAGCCCTACAGCCGAAAATTTACCAATCCGATGACCAAAGCCCTCTCTTACCCTCTTACCCCTTTGTTCTTTTTATTATTTACTACTGATTTTGAAAAAATAAAAATATGTGCTAAAAAAAATGTAAAAAAATAAAAGTATGGGCTAAAATAAATTATCTATTAAAAAATGAAAACGGGTAAAGCCGTGGGAATTGGCCAGCCCCTCGATCTGAACCATTAATTTTAATTCATTATATATAATACGTGAATAAGTTACAAACTGCTCTGTTGTTTGTATTTTCTCTTTATTTAAGTTAGAAACAAAGTGTATATTTTCATTATGAAAGCTCACTTGTAACTAATAAAAAAGAAAAAGATGAAAACATGTATCGAAAAATTAAAGTTCGCATGAAGAGTGAATTACTGATAAAAATTAAAAATATCTACAAAAGAAAAATACGTATAAAAAATAAAATGAACCTTAAAAAAGAAAAAATAATCGCAAGTAACGCAGTGAAGAGATGGTGTTTTAGAGACGCCGTTTGGCACAGCTGGAGGAGGACAGTCGACAGATGTCTGCACCAGGGCCGCTCTGATCACAGATCTCGGCAGATTCAGCTGCTAACGCACTTTACGGCAGCGCAGTCAGTACGGAGTCGCTCCGCAACCAATCTTGCCGAATCTTACTCCGTGCCCGTGGCCCCTGCCCGCCTCGCAGCCTTCTTTACCCGAATCCCACCTTGAGCCCTTTTCCTTCTTCAAGGATCCTCCTCAACCTCAACTCCCCTGGAGCCTTTGTTTCGTCTTCCAGGACTTCTGGCTTCGAACCCGACTCCAGAGCACCTGGGCTCCGAGTCTTGAGTTCTCATTCAATCAGAGGTGATTTAAGTCAATGATCGGAAAGAGGATATTTTTTTCTTACTTTTTTACATTGCTTAAGAACTCATTAGAATTTACTATAGAGATAAATAAGAGGGGAAGTTATGATTTCCTACAAAATTTAAACAATTTTTTTGCCCTTAGAGCGAATGTTTCGAAAGTTTTTAACATTTACTGAAAAAAAAGTTACGGGCTGTACGTATAAGCATACCGTCCGTTCCGGACTCAGAGGCCGAAAGTTCCGGGTGCTAAAGCCGTAGCTTTGCTTGATCCCAGTTCTGAGCCGTAGCTTTGCCTGGTCCGGGTACTACACCCGAAACTTTCGGACTCTGAGTCCGGAACGCCGACGGTATGTCTATATGTACAGCCCGGAAGCACGGCCCCCACGGCCGGAGTTTTCTTTCAGTGTTCTGACGCCCTTGATGAATTGTTAAACCTCTAAATATGAGTGAGGAAGGGGACTGGAAAAAGATTCAAAAAGAAAGGGGAGAGTAATTCAGTATGGGTCAAGTGCCACCCGACCAACTGATCTGGGGCGAGAAAGTTCGTAATTGTTGGGGATCTGACGCAGCAAGATGTCTCTGGAAAATTACTATAAAACTTGACTTGTCAGCATCAGCAATTCAGTCTAAACTTTGTCGGTAGCGAGTATCAGTAAACAGAACTTTTACGCGAAAGGCACTAAGGTGAATTACTTCCGGCTTTCCTAGGGAAAGTTTTACGTTATGGTGGGAAATTCAGACTTTTTGAACTCAATTCCTCCATATAGGGATGGGCAGGCTGGACTGCAGGCGCAAGGGTCTGTGATACTAGGAGCGTTCGGCCTAACATGCCAATCGTTTTCTTTACGAGCTGGTCCGAATGGGACCTTTGGAGATCAGAAGAGTCAAAATTTCGAATTTGGGATAGGACTTAAGGCGTTCTTTGTACCTTCAAATTGAAATTCAGATCGAAAATGTATCGAAAAAGTGACCGAAGCTCGGCGCATACCGGGCTCGGAATTCGTCGACTGGAACATGGCGCCTGGCGCCAGCTCTCCCACTTACATTACGACTCTATGTACTCTATGCCTTGGATCACCCTATCTATAGTCCCTAGATCGTTGAGTTTCAGTCCCAGTTTGACGTCCATCTTTGATCGCCACCGCGAGGCTAGCCTGTGACGTAGCGCGGGCACAGTGTTACTTCCGGACTCACCTGCCCGCGGCGAAAAGGAGGAAGGGACGCGATGTGCGATGTGCGATGTGCGAGGCTGAGCGGACTAATCATATCTCGCCCCTACGCCTTGCGTTCCCTGCACCCTGAACTCCGCGTCCCTGCAGCAGCGCAGGAGCATTGAATTAATACCGAGTCCCTGCGATGAAAAATGCCTGTTGATCGTCGCGAGGTGTGAATTGAGTTTACTCCTATTGTGATCTCTTTATCGCCCCCCTCAACCCTCCCCTCTCGGGAGGGATGGAGGGTGATTCCAGTTGTCACAACTGAGTCCCCGTGACCCCTAAATCAGAAACTATTACGTGTTCCCCTCCGGTGCATTGTGTCGAATCATACACTCGTGTTGTGTGCCTTGGGCATAATACGAGTTTAATGTTTCGACGTCAGAAGTCTTAGGTAAAGCGTGGAGATTTATGTCTTGGACTTGCGATTATCTACGTTGCGATGGATCGAAAATAGCGACTTACACTGTTTCCACTTCTTTTCGCCTCATCCCATCTTCCATACTATTTAACCCCATTTCCCACTGCGGGCTGATTGTTGAATTAATGGACAAAGCGATAGACAAAGAAGATAACGGGAGTATGGAGAGATCCTTTTGGTTGAAATTGGTGGTTTCTATAGACTTAGGGAGAAAATGATGGACTAACTAAAGGGTCTCACGTGAGTTTTTGTTAGTTAGTCTATTACCAACCTTCCCTGTCGATTGCAATCACCCGCTTCCACCAAATAGGATCCCTCAATATAATGTTTGTCTTTTTTGTCTATCGCTTTGTCTATCAGCTTCAACAATCACTCCTTAGTCCTTCATTTTTTTCTCTCGTTTTTAATTATTTTCTTACTAAAAAAAACTGTTATTACAAACGACCCCCCCCCTCCGTGCCTCCTAATGAGCTCGTTAGTTACTCATTTATATAATGGAGTATGGAAATGTGTGTGGACGTGTTCCGTCTCTGCGATGGCTTATATTCCTACTTTTGCGTTAAAGTCTCCGCGTTGAAAGTGAACGGATTTATGAATGTCACGATGCGCACAATTCAGTTTCCCAGCCGTTACGTTTCAGGCAGTCATTGTCACTGTCGGGCAGGGCCCATTTGAGAAAATGACGTTGCTTTGAATCGCACCACTTCCTAAAAAAATGGCAAAACTACCACGAGATTATGAAGTAAATGGGACTTGGATCTACAGGCTTTCTTGTAGAATCAGATTGAATCTGATTGAGTGCTCATCTCATCTTTCTGCTTCTGTCATACTTTTTACAGCCCCATTCGTCCCAACCCTTAACCTATTTCTTGATTCACGGCGGTATATATTTTTTCAATTATCGAGGAAATTAGGGGTCCACCCCTTGATCGCATCGCAGCCCAACCTCCTGTGTCGCACTTTCGCGTTTCGGGCATTATTCGTTACGCGTCTCTCTTATGAGCTCATATAACAGAATAAGATTAGTATGCCATGCTTTCTCGATTAAGGTGATTCGATGGACGCCATAATTTGTGGCAGAACGGCATGCGATATATCGCATCAATTGGTTCCCTTTTTTCAGCTATACTCGTCATTTTTCTCCAATTTTGAGATCGCAATTCTGTTGTTAGGAGACTAAAGCACTCACCAATTTCAATGAAGAAATTCAACGTAATAAAGGCGTGGTTTCTTTAGAGAGAAAATATCGCATTCGAGTTCCATATCAGTATCGAATGCGATGTTTTCTAACTAAAAAAACCACGCCTTTATTACGTTGAATTTCTTAGTTATAAAATTGGTAAATGAGTGCTTTAGTCTCCTGACAACGGAATTGCGATCTCAAAATTGGAGAAAAATGACTAGTAGCTGAAAAAATGGAACCATTTGATGCGATATATTGCATGCCATTCTGACACAAAATATGGCGTCCATCGAATCACCTTAAAAGATCGATACATCGCCAAGATGGGTCTTATAATTTCGAGAAATTTATGATCCGAGAATATCCATCAGGGCTTTCTTCTCCAAAGACCTCGACCCACAGATGCAAAGCCGGATCGAATGCATTTTTCATATTTTTGACTTCTTCAAAACTTGGGGTAGGTCAGAGTTATATCATTCTCCGATTTCATCGCCCTCGCGAAGTCGTTACGATGAAGGGAGAGCGTGGACGGATAGCTGCGTCCGCCGTTGTGATGAAGCCCATAAATACGGGCCTGGATCTTTTGTAGCTGCGCTCTTTAAAGAGGCATTCATCGCCTGGGATGGGGGATGGGGTTTATTGGACTTGATCGAAAAGTATCTTGGGGTTGACGTCGCGGTAGCATCCGAATGCTTACGTCTTTAAATTGTAAATCGGACAACAGTGGCGAGGCATGAATGATCGATTGTCGATATTTCCCTATTAGAAGCTATGGTAAGGGATCGATTATTAAGGTTTTCACTTGGAGCACCCTGTTTATCGATCCTTTTCCGTAGGTTTAAATACGGCAGATCAAGCGATGTATCGCAAAGCGCGTCACGTTACTGGTGCAAGTGAACTCATGCACTCGACGAGCCGCAGCGGGAGGACTAAAACCTCTGAAACATAAAAAGTAAGACAGCAGGATTACTGTTTAAAGGAATTATTCCAGCCATTCGAGCCAAAAAACAACAGTTTTCGAAAACTACCATTCTAAAATACAAACGGGAACGTTAGTTAACGCTGCTAAAAGGACTGTCGGTAACATGAGAGAATATTGTTACCAGCATGGTTCGTTTTGAACCATGTATAAGTTGGTCAATGAGATCACAATGAAACCATTATGGTACCGTTATAGTGTTAACAGTGGTACAAACTGTTGCGTGGGTAAGATATTTTGTGAGTGGAAATCAGATTATCAATTAATAAAAGAGGGGGAACCAGTAGACTTTTCGGAAGGGTATAAAATGTGAGATCTTAGACGTAGAGTAAAAATATACGTGGGCGCAATTCAAAAAATCATTGGCCTCACCGATTCGAGACGACCTAAAAATAGATCAAAAATAGAAGAGGAAGAAGAATACCCGAACATTGTCTGACATTTGTCATAACCCTTAATTTGTCGAGGTGTAGGTTTCACGCATCGTGCTTGTTTTTCGCGGATTGGAGCTAGCTTTAATTAGGGTTCAAGCTCGAGGGCTCGGCTGAAGAAGGGGAAGGCATGGTAGGGGGCGGAAAAGAGGGGAGCATGGCTGTTTTTTACCCCTGTTTGGAGTGTGCCCTGTACCCGTCGCCATTAGCCCGACGTTGCCTAACTTCTCGAAAAGACTGACTGAATTTCCAGACAGTACATCCTCTTCAATGTGTAACTAACTGCAATTTTGAGAATCTATTGTTACGTTGGCACATCAAACGCCACTTAATTGATAGTTAATCGGACCGCATTTTGCACTAAGGAACTACGATTTCTGACTCATTTTAAAAAACACTTATGTGCATAAGAAGACTAATGGTGCATACGTTGTTTCTAAGCTAAGACAGAAATTGTGATTCCTAATTGTAAAATGCAGTTCAGTGCGTTGTATACCAAACAAGAGGACAGGGAATTTCATAAACGGCTGGTTCTGCTTAAAACTGAAGATTTTTTGGAAAATGAAAAATGATGATAACTAATGAGACAGACGAATTGATTATTTCAGAGGTTATACATTGAAGAAAAAATTGAGAATATAGTTATTCTTGATCTTAATCATACTTTCCGAAGACACTCAGTTGATTTTATTGATTTATTCAATGGTGAGATGTGTTCAGTTGTCGGGATGTTTCATTATCGTCAAAGTGTGATCACCAAAGTGGATTGGACTTTTCAAGAAGGCATTAACAAAATCATAAAGCCAAATATTTCTAATCCCCATCGTCTCGTTCTGTGCAAGTAAGTGACACCATGTGACCCACACCTCACAACCTACATCAACAGCTTAAGTAACATTTATTTCATATTTTCGCTAAAACCGTGGGCATGTCCCGTGATACTCAATCCTTGTCTACTCTAGATTAGCTTTCACTGCAAAATAGCCGAATGCTACCCCTCACATTCAGTTCTCATCCCTAAGCCCATCTGGCAATCCAGCTTGACACTATTTAACCCTCGGAGGTCGAGGTCGGTGACTTTAAAACACGAGATGGATTTATGGGAAGTGGAGGAGCGAAATCTGGTTTGACGCAGCGTCTTGGAGCCACCGTTGGCCGCTGAGTTGCCAGATTTTGCACGAATATGTAAAAGAATGGTGAGGAACACAATCATCTTCAGTTTTTGTGCAGAGGATCGGCAACAGGAGGCAATCGACAGCCACCAGATGGGAAACATCATTGCCAGTTCAGAGACCGGGAACGAGCGGAGGTAAATTCGTTGCAGCAGAATCAGATTTTGGGGTTGAAAATAGTATAATACAGTACATGGTGCCTAAAAAGTCAGTACTGAAAAATCTCGTGATTTCCTCTATTGGTGGCTAAAGGAGTACCAGTTTGGACATCGAAAATGTTGGAAAGTGTCAAATAACTCTCCAATTTATTGCCTAAACCTGTTACATAGCTATTGTCTAGTTATACCTATGTAGCTAGCAACGACTGTTTAAAATTTTTCTAACAAGTTGACGAATTTCAAATTTTCAACATTCGATTTATTTAAAAAAAGTAACTTTTTAAAAACTATTAAAAGTACGTTTTAGGAAACCTGTTTCGGATGTTTTTAGGTTCAATTTACG
The DNA here is from genome assembly GCF_001854935.1 of Bemisia tabaci. Lineage (NCBI taxonomy): Eukaryota > Metazoa > Arthropoda > Insecta > Hemiptera > Aleyrodidae > Bemisia > Bemisia tabaci. The sequence continues at coordinate 2,914,096 of NW_017551483.1, forward strand.
AGAGCTAAAATTTAGGTGAAATTTAAGCAAGAAATATTAAGAAAAACTCTTAAAATATCAACTGTAGCTTTTTAACATTACAATTTTTGAAAAAAAAATATTGAAAAATTCTTTAAGAAGTAGGCAGAATGACCACGCTCGTTCGATTCCAAATTATGAGGAACATAAAATACCCCCTTTTAAAGATCGGCATTCGTTCTGATCCGCTCGCCTTCAGCAGTCTGATTAGGCAACATAAGTGACTTGAGAGCAGCAATAGTTGCTTGTAGCAGCCTGGCAACGTCAAGTACATTTGATATTTGTTCCAGTAAGTATATATTCAAAGAATACTTAAGATGGCCTTTCAATTTAAGTATCGAATAGAAAATGCTTTATTCTGCATACGGTGGCTGATCGGCAACCCTTCTTCAGATCTGTACCGATTAAAACATATTGGTGAGAGTTGGAACACGCCCATACAGGAAAAGCTCAATTAGATGAGGAACCTCAAAAAGTTTGTCGAATGATCTGACACTAGCTCACAAAGATGAGGAGACATTGGTGACCTGTTTCTTTTCTTATTTTTTATATTTTTTTCCAGCCTGTATGAAGCACCTCATAAATGTGAGTTAAATACGACGCTTCTGGTCTCTCCGTTTTATAGTAACCTCACCAACTAATCTCTGCCTAATATTTCAATCTTATCGGACATGAGTACCCATCTGTGTCATCAATATAACCGGCGAAGAAAAATTTTCATAATTACTTTTCGGTTGGAGTATCTTTATAGGAAGAATTTCGTCGATTGTATTATTTTAGCCCACACCGCTCACTATTTTAAAAGGAACTAGTTTTCGCACAATCTCTATACACATAGTTCCTTTTAGCATGAATACGTCCAATTGTCTGAACCAGTTTCAGGCTGCGCGGTTGAGGGAATTTTATATGAAAGGGAGTGAACCAACGCGACAGGACTTGCACTTTAGTGACCAATAAAATGTGTTACTTTAAAACTTCGGGAAAATTCTATCCCAGTCTTCGAAAATCATTTCAGCCGAGAGTGTCATTCTTTTCGCAAAGGAGAGGTATTGATAAGGGATGCTTTGGGCACAGGCACACCCTCTTTGAGTCTCCCTAACTCCATTCATTGAAAGCCTGTACTTTACGAAATGCATCATGATTATTGGTCTGGGCTATTCTCGGGTCCAATTCTGGCCTAAACACGGAGGAACCTAACTTTGAATGCCGAACTCGGCAAAAAAAGCGAATTTTTACTCTTTTTTTTACATTACACCGCACACTCGCAAATCCCGCGTTTTCCGCCAAAGTCGGCGGGTAGACCCATGTTCAGGCCTTAAAATGACTCAATCATGATGCATATTCCGGGAAACATTTCAGTTCAATTTTCAGGAAATTCAGTCAGTCGTGGCCCTTCTTATCGATACTCCTTTAATTAATTTTTTCTCGAAAAATCTTAAGTCATCCACCGACGATATAATCCACTGGAAAAAAAAAAACATATTGGATCTAGAGTCCGGACTCTTAAAAACATCGACAAGAAAAAATACTCTTGATTCAATCGGATTTTTGCTTAAATCAAGAACCAAGCCTCTTAATTTGAGCGGATTTCCTTTTGATTTAAGCAAAAATCTGATTGAATCAAGAGTATTTTTTCTTGTCAATGTTTTCAAATGTCTGGACTCTAGATCCAATGTGTTTTTATTTCCAGTGTCATCAAGAAGTAATGATCGGTTTCCAAAGATAGTTTGGCGGCGCCGGAGGGTGGCGCTGCACCACCACGGTGGCATGCGACGCGTGCATGAGACGGCGCTAGTGACGCCACGGTGGCACCGCGCGGCGCATGACGCTACGTACCCCCGCCCTCTCCCCCCGTCATGTGCCCGATGGACAAGCAAGGTAATAGCTGGATGAGCTTCGGCCTTCGGCGGCGGGATCCAGAACTTTGGCGGACGGCGATGACGACCGCGGCTGAAAAAAAGAGCCCGGGGGAAAAAACGAGGATGGCGGGAGGGAAAACTGGAGGAAATGAAGGGGGAGTACGCGTGGACATGCGGGAGATCGTGTTGGTATTCTGGTCCCGACCGTGGCGCGACGCTCGTTCCTCCGGGATCAGTGAGACGTTTGTCCCCGACCAGCCACGGCGCCCGCCTCGTCCAGGATCGATATCGGTCGAGTGTCTTCCTCGACGCACAGAGGGAATTTTTCCCGCTCCCAATAGACGCCATCAGGGCCACGTCATAGCCGGTATCGATCGTATGGAATTGGATCTAAACAATGAAACGTGGCCTTACTTTTAAAGCATCAAGGTGATCATTTTAGAGATTATTTGCGCAGTTTCAAATGAGAATTGGTGTTACAGATTACAGAGAAAGTTTTGTTAATCATTGATAACGTTCCTGCATGATTAAACTTCGTCATATCTTTGAGGATTCCAGTCAGTTGACGAGATAATGCAGTTTCAGAAGGGAGGGCAGTATCGTTGTATCGTTTTTGAAGCGGGAAACTTAAAAACAGAACAAAAAAACGCACATTCCTAATGCAGATTGTGAAGTTGGGAGTGTAATTTAGACTTTCTCAATGAGCTCAGTGTGATTTTTGAATAATATTTTATAGCGCTGAGGCCTAACACTTTAGGTAAAATAGCGCCACCTACACGCATTAGTGCTGAGCCCTGCAGCTCCAGGGTCCAACCCTACCGGTAATAGTGCTGAAGCTGAACCCTAAAACTGTACGGCTGGACCCGAAAGATGTACTGCCTTTAGTTGTCGCTACTATACATAAAGTGTAAGAGCGCCAAGTTGTTTTTTTCGCGTAAGAAACAACTCTTCCTCTTGCTTTAGCTGAAGTTCGCGACGGGCCCATTGCGAAAATGTGCGTGGTTTTCTTCTCGGCTAGACACAGGTATAGTTAACAGTGAACGAATGTCAACTGACTTGACGCGTCATCCATTTTGGTTTTCGGTTTATGAACTCATCCACGAGGCCCTGTGTTTTTTCCGCAAGTTCTGCGTGCATCTGTTGGCGAAATGGTCGGTGGCCGCGTGCGGGATGTACGGACGACGCGAGCACGGACGCTCGTTTGCGAGTACTTGCACAACGGCATACGGCACTCGCGGCCGATAATTGTGCAGCTTCCTGTGTACCGGTGCCATACCGCTCCTCGTTACTTAACCGAGCGTTTCTTCTTCCTCTCCGCTTTGCGACGCCAGCTTCACCTGTACCCGCCGCCGCCGCCGCCGCACAGTGGATCCAGTCAATCAGAAAGGTCGGACATGAAATCCTCTCTATTCCATAGTTAACTAAAACTGCAAAGTTTGATGTTTTATTCGTCATATTTTACATTTTTAGGGGTGTTGCTGAAAGAAATATTACAAAGAAACCAAGGGAACTACTTTTAAAACCTCAAAGTTTTGTATGAACGGAGTTACATAAGCTCTTAAAGTCTCAAAATTTTGTCCGACCTCTCCAATCGACTCGATCCACTGTGCGCCGGGCGAGGTCCAGGTTTTTGGCCTCTGATACATCCCATCAATTAAGTAAAAAGTCTTTGCAGATTTTGACTTTTTAACCCTCTATGGCATGAACTAGTTTTGGTTCTCAGATTCTGGGGGACCCTAATCTATTTTGCGGCTTGCATGGCAAGCCATTGACATGTATTTTACAAGACATAGGGTATCAATTTCTAGGGAATCGGTTATTCAAAAAAAGAAAAAAAACTAATGGAAATTTACGAAACAGTGGCGTGGCGTGAATTGCGAAATATCGATTGTTATGCCTTATAAACCTACGGAAAAAGATCGATAAACACGGTGTTCGCAGCGAACACCTTAATAATCGATTCTTTACCATAGGTTTAAATGGCAGATCAATCGATAAATCGCAAAACACGCCACGCCACTGTTACGAAATTATGTCACAAAGGAGAAATTCAATTTTTATAAGCCCCAAAAACATGTTGTTACAAATTCGTGACGATATGACACAGTGCATGTGTTAACCGGTCCTTCAACCAAAGGCAGCTAGCCCTTTGCACATGAGTCTAAAGAATCACTCCCGACAAAAAAATTGCACGGAGAATTTGCACAATTCAAAAGTGAGAAAACATGCCGCCTCTAGACGTCATCTTGCAGAATTTTCCATTTAAACACGTGTATTTCAGCAGGTTAGGTCACTTTGTCATATTATCTCCAACAATTTTTCGATTTAGAAACCAAGAATATCCTTGTGCTTAATTTCTTGACACATTTTAGACGTGAAATTTAAACAAAAATTCATACTTGGGCAAATTTCCACCCAGAGAAATTAAAACAGGATTCGACTACGAAAAAAAAGTTGCGATCGATTCTGTTCTAGACCTTGGTTTCAAATGCGACGTTTCTTTCGTGGCCAAATCCTGCTTTCATGTGCTGAGAGGGCGCATCTCAATTTCCACGTGAGCCTTATGCTCCGTTTATGCCTTATGCTACACTTTCATAAGAGGGTTCATATAAGGATAGAGATACGCTCTTCCATGAGTGGCGCGACAATATTTGGTCCCCGGTGGCGGGTATAGCGGCGCAACGTTACCGGCACATGAGCGAGCGAAGGCGCCTCGGCGGACGACAAGAGCGAGCGAGCGGGCGGACGGACCAACCGGTGCCCGGCTCGGGGCTCATCAATATGGATCAGCCAATAAAAAACGGCGCTTTTCATTCGGAGCGCGTCGCAGCATCCACCGTGGGGCGGCCGTGCGGGCCTCCCGAGGAGCACGCGCTCCCAATAATTAACTTATCCGCCCGCCGAGCGCCGCGCCGCTGCCCGCAATTCATCCGCGGCTATCGTTTTTATTGGCCGTATTCATGCTAAAAGCAACTATGTCGAGTGCGAACCCTACGCACATAGTTCCTTTTACCATAAATACGTCTTATTGGCCTCGGCACTGCTCTCCAAATGACACAACTTACATGCACTCACCGGGCACATACAGGGCGTCGGCAGGCGTTTCGTATCCCTACTCGCGTCCACCTATGAATAATTAAGAGAGTGTCTGTGCGTGCACTGTTCTTTCCGTACAATGGGTTGTAGGAGCGTGGTTTCATGGCTCACACTTATGTAATAAGATTTGTCCAAACGCTAAAGGCCCAGATACACTTGCGAGTTGCAAGCGCTTGTTGAAAGTGAAACACCAATAGGCAAGGAGGATTTTGATAGCTCGTCATCGAACGATCGAGTCAGCGGACTGGTTATTGAAATTGATAGACAAAGAAAATAAAGGAAAAATGAAGCGATCCTATTGGATGGAACGAGTAGTTGTCATAGAGTAAGGGTATAAAAATGATGAACTTAATAGGGCCTCTCGTGGGTTACTGTTAAATAGTTCATTACTTGCCTCCTTGCCCATTGCAACTACCCGCTTTTACCAGTAGGATTGCTCCATTTCTCTTTGTCTTCTTTATCGATCACTTTATCTATCAATTTCATTAATCAGCCGGCAGGCTCTGTAAATAGAATCGCCTGTTCTGCATGAGCATGAAACTCAGTGGTATGAACGTCTTATGTAAAAAGTTATTACTCATGACTTTCATAAGTTTTTAGTTACTACATGTATATGCGCGAACGGTAGGTTGCTCTATCAAATCAATTTTTAATGATCATAGGGGATCAAAATTATCGTAGAATAGCGTTTTTCCTCTAAGAAATAGTATATTTAACACAGCGGAGCCTTAAACTCTGGTTCAAAATCTCCAGAAAGGCAACCGACGTTTTAGTTGTTTTTTCTACCTCTGTGTTAAAGTCTCCACAAAGTGAGTTGCCGTATCAGGTGCGACTTACAATTATGGATAAGCAATGCAATATTAAATCTTGTAAATTTTCGCATACAGGCTCCTGTTTGTGTTGTGATCAGGAAATTTTCTCCATTTTCTCTTTGTTTACAGCTCTATCTATCAATTTCAACGATTAGCTCGATCGATTCGCACGATTAGGTGATGGAGCTCTTAGTCCTCAAAAGGGCAGACAATCTATGCATTCAAATTATCCAGAATGATTTATTATAACTATAGTTACGATTTGTAGTTGTTAATGCACGTATTCGACTTAACTTTTGCTTAAATTTTCTCATTTTTGCAGAAAAACGCTCATTTATGAACATTCTTGGCCATATTGGTTTGATTTTGGCGATCAGAAAATTGGCAATGACATTTTTCGTTTTCGTAGATTGGCTATTCTTTTGAGCCCTAAAAGCTCCATATTTCGAAAAGTTCGTACTTGTCGGACTAAGTACTGTCTTGCACTTTGCACTGAGCACGGACTTGTCAAAGTACGGAGCTTTTAGGACCTATATAGGTACTCTGACCCATACCACCATTTGCGAAAACGAGCCAACACCCCAAAGTGCAAATTAACGATTTTCGCTTATGCATGTCTTCTTTTCACTCGACTTAGGACTGTGGAAATTCCGGCTTGGACCCGAGCCCCCACTTCCATCAATTTCCGCGCGCACGGTGCATACAGCGGAAGGCGCTAAAGAGGAGCTTGGGACGCATAGCGGTCCGCGGAAGATTACCTACATCCTGACAGGAGCGCATTCTCCCGAGCGCCGCTAAAACCGCGCCGACCCCGCGCACGATTCCCTGTCAGATACGCCGTTTCGGCCTGGGAGGCACTGCGCACAACAGTTATCTTATTACAGGATCCGAAAACTTTACCCGCGACCGGAGACGATCCCCGCGCGGTCGATGATCGAGAGAGAAAACAATCTCGGCAGCGAGCAATTTGCATTGAACATTTTAATAGCGTCGCTCCCCGGCGAATTCCTCCAGACCGCAAAATTATCATCTCCTTCGCTCTGTCTTACTCTCCCGCCCTCGGCCCTCGCCGCGTTTCCGTGCCCTCCGGTTGCCAAGTACGAACTAGATGACCCGTGCAGATCAGCTCGGCGCTATCATGTCTCGCTTCACCTGCCGTGCGAAGCCCAGGACACTTTTCTTGATCCACATCATGGTGGCATGGAACGGAAGAGACTTAAGAACGGAATGACACGCTCAACTAGAACACACTGAAAGACAATGGCGAGGCGTGAATGCTCGATTATCGATAGTTCCCCATGTGAAAGCTATGGCAAAGAATCGAATATTAAAGAGATCGCAGCGATCACCCTGTTTATCGATCTTTTTTCAAAGGTTTAAACGGCAGATCAATTGGTGTACTGCAAAGCACGCCACGCCACGCCACTGCTGGAAAACCATGGTAAGAGGTTACTTTAACGCCACATCAGGTCGGTATCAATATTTTTTGGAGGCACCACGAGCCCCCGCGTGGTCGAATAGTGGTGTCATCGTGAAATAGCACTTTCAATCGAACCNAAAAATTAACTGTGTACCAAACGGCAATATGTTACTTTAACATCATGTCAGTTTGCCTTTAATTTTTAGTGTAAGTGTTCCGATGTTGGGATAAGCAGTACGAGCTCCCACATGGTAGAATAATGGCATCATCGTAAAAAGGTATTCTCACTTGGAACATGGTATCATCGTAAAAAGGTATTCTCGCTTGGGACACACTTTAAAGGACAGCCCTTCAGCAAACGGTAACAGGTTTTCTTAAAACCGTATCAGTTTGCCTTCAATATTTTGTGTAGGCAACATACGTTCCCATGTGGTCGATTAGTGGTATCGTCGTGAAATGACGCGGTTGCTCCAAACGCACTAAAGAAATAGCTTTTTATCACTTAAGAAACTGAGAGTTTTGACATTTTTGAGAGTATTAGAGGTCTGTGATTGGTGTTTTCGCCACCGCTATGATTATAAAGCACCGGAGCGGCGTGACGCGCAACATGCGCATTGCGCGCATTTCGGTGCGAGCTAGGAAGACAAGGGCGCCTTCAATTGTTATTCATGCAACACGCACATCCATTGAGCACGAATAGTTGTATCCAGGCGCTGTGGTGAACCTCGTTTCATTTCGCGCATCGCATATTGTATCTCAAACGAGATTTTTCCAAGCTTTAGACAAATCGCCATTTCCAAGGTTGCAAAATTGACTAAAACAATTCAACTTTTTACAAGAATATCTGGGCAACCTTTGTCCACACTGAGAAAAAGCTATGGTTTATAAACCTATTAGAGGTAAATATGGAACACCTATAATAGTCGTAAATAAACTAATGGTTCTCGGTCTGTGAACCATACTAAGGTCTCTGTACCTAATTAAGGTACAGAGACCATAACTAAGGTATATGTGCTATTATTATATGTAGAGGTACTACTATTAGTGGTGTTCCATATTTACCTCTAATAGGTTTATAAGCCATAGTTTTTTCTCAGTGCACAATATTTTGACTTTTTAATGAGATCAGTGGAAAAATCCACGAAATTTCAAATAAAAATTCCGCAGATTATGTAGGTAAAAATGCAATTTGCGAGGGAAAATTTGGCAACAATGAAACATAGTTACGTTCTTTTGTAGGAGAAATGACGAACTGAGAAATGGTAAGGGGGGGGGGCGAGGGTCAACTTTTAGGTCTGCTGGTTATCCGACGGACATGATGTCGAGTGTCCAAACAAAACCTCACCCTTCATACACCCCGCAATTTTACTACCATCGTAAAGTTATATTGCTTTCCTGCGTTCACGGAAACGGCGAGTGTTCAGATGGAAAGTTTAATTCCCTCGTCGGAGAGCTCCTGTCAAAATCAGCAGAATTATTGAAAAATTGCCTCGAAGAAAGGGGACGAGGCCGAGTAAGGGATGTAGGGCAGGCGCCTTCGTAAATTTAATTAAAACCTGGAGTCATAACTGGCACAGAATCGGGTCAGGCGATATTAAGTGCGAGGCGGCCAAACTGCAGAACGAAGCCACGGCCCTCGCAGGGCTCCCGTGGAAGAAGGGATACCTTGCGGCAACCCCGGTTACGTATAACATACTGCCCTGTTTATCTAGATGGTGGGACGCGTCTTGAGCCCTGGCAGGGAGCATCTGGCCGCGGCGCACGGAGCCACCCTTAGGGAGGAAGTGCTGGTGGCACCTGGGAGGAAATGGAATGGTCGCCCGGCACCTTCGCTTGTTTACATTGCCGTCGGAGGATGTACGATTCAGGTATGGCCCATTTTGTTCTTCCTCTTTACACTCATTGAGGCCACGAAAAGAGCATCGCTGCAAAAAATAATGAATAAAAAAAGGGGAAAACTCACTTCCTCGGGTATTATAATGAACTCCGGGCTCCAGGCGTGGGCGAGGGCTCGAGGTGCTGAAAGGTTTTTTCAATGAATTATCTGTGCAGCTCGGCGCGGAGTGTACTCAGATTCTGGATTTTGCATCCGGGGTCGTAGCATACGGGGACTGGTCCTACGGAAGAATAATCGAGAAGTACCTATTAACCTTATTCCAATCAATAGAGCAGATGCTCCGTAATGATATCTTCCGAACATGCATTTTTATGCATAAGGGACGTTTGACACGATGGTTCAGTGTTAAATGCGATATGAGTTTTGGGATAGGTCTTTAGAATCCTATTGGGCGAATCCGGCACAGATGAAGTCGACCTACTTGAAAAGATAAAAACAAACGAATAGTTACTACTATTTTTGCTTTTTTTGTGGGGGGCTGGCTCAGAATTTGAAAACGTTTCTGATTAAACTATATAGCGGGCCGCATAGGACTAACTTTAACCGGGTAGAGTGCGCTTCGGCTCGGCTGTGCTTTGTGCCAAAGTCTTTACGACCAACTTGCTGTTATTCACTAATTGAAAAACTTCTGAGCGATGAAAAATTACAGTTTGAGAAAATTGGACTTAAAATTTTGAAATTCGATCCATTAAAATTGTAACGAGGGATGAAACTTCGACCCGTTTTTTCATTCATGTAACTTGGTTTCATCATCTCATTAAATACCGACCATTGCACACTTGACTTGAGCATTGATATTTTGGCCCACTGCGTATTGTCATATGCACTTACCTCGAAAATTAAAAGTTTTAAGTGATCACACCAGATTGCTGCGCAATGTACTCAAACGCAGCCGGCCATCATTTTCTGAAATTTCTTGACGACTTTGTCTCAAAAAACATGTATGCAGTCAAGGTTTCGAAATTTGGCGGGGTATGGGTAGGAGGATTGGGGGGAGGGGGGGCACGCGTTGCGCAGTTTTTGGACGCGTGCGCAGCGACGCTGGCTTGTAAGCGTAGCTCCGTGCGTGTCTCGCATCGTGCGTTTCCGCTTAGTTATAGAGACGTAAATCTACTTATAACAAGCAATGAACCAGATTAACACCCTTCAAAGACCGAATTGTTCGGCGGTATATTTCGAAAAATCAGCCTTAATTGTGCTCCAAACACCTCCATTCTACCGCGGGGCAATAAAATGGAAATCTCGTCGCCGCGCAGCTTCCGCACGTACCACGCGAGCATCTGAAGGGAGGAGGGGTAGGGACTCATTATCAAGGAAACACAGTTGCCATACTGTCCATCTTAAGTGAGGGAACCTTCAAAATTGATGACTGTTTCGTAGCACTAAATTATTAATTTACTAAGGGGGTGCAACCCCTGGCCGCTATGGGGTCCAGCCCCGCGAGGGCGCTTCTCGAACTTTAAGACCCGCCTGCGGGCCGATAATTGAAACTTAGAGACAAAGCTATAGACAAAGACGACAAAAGGGATTTGGAGGGATCCTATTGGTGGAAGCAGGTGGTGGCAATGGACATAGGAGGTAGGTAATGGACTAACGAACGGCAACCCACTAAAGACCCGACAGTTAGTCCATCATTTTCTTCCTTTGTCTATGAGAACCAACCATGTCAACCAATAGGATCGCTCCATACTCCCTATGTCTTCTTTGTCTATCGTTTTGTCCATCAGTTTCAATAATCGCCCCGCTGGCGCGCTCTCAGTGAGTTAGTCTGAATAAAGCGAGCTTATTTGATAACTCTCATCCATCGGTAGCTACAAAAGAAATGGAAATACACGATGAATTTATTTTTTCATTTTTAATGAGAGAATTCACAACATTACGACGTCACCTAAAAAAAACCTGGATCATATTTTGAAAATCCAAAAATCCGCGGTGAAAAATTGTAAGCTAATGAATATTTTGCGGAAAAGGAAGAGTATACACCCAATTGGAACACAGTTTGCGCAAAATTCTTAGTCTTGATAAAATTTTGATGAAACAGTGCAGATAAAAATTACACTTTGAATCAGAAGGGACCTGCGTTGAGCATTTTTGCGAAGAAATCAAGTTGGGTTGCCGCTTAAAAATGTCGTTGCTGAAATGTTTCAAAATCGACGCTCCTCGCGATCAAAAAGAGAATTAATGTCCAAGTATCAAGGACTACTAGGACAAGCGTTTCCTCAAATGCTCTATTAACATGTAAACTAGGCAACTTTCCAACCAACAGATTGTGTCTCACTGTCGAAACGAAACTAACACCAGATGGATGGCTCCACGACTCCGCGACTCAGGTGAGGAGGGGGATGGGATAGCCATCCCTTCGTATCTGACCGCATTCGAATTTAATTCATCTCATTTCCTCATTGTTTCATCCCCTCCTAATTAAATTTTAAAACATTCAGTCAATGACAACATAGAGCGCTAAAACATGCATGTAATCGTCGGATGAAGGGTGAATTTCAGTCGAAGGGTCAAAGAATATAATGATGTAAGCCCCAAAAACTAGCTCCCGCGACCCACAACGCACAATAACACGAAGGAGAAGCTGTGTCACACAAGACAATCCCTCTCAGAATCATTTGTATGTATTAATATTAAATGTAACTATGTATAAGTGAAGTAAATCCAATATAGAACTAGATGAACACTAGAGAAAAAAACACATTGGATCTAGAGTCCAGACTCTTAAAAACATCGACAAGAAAAAGTACTCTTGATTCAATCAGAATCTAGCTTATATCAAAAACCAAGCCTCTTAATTTAAGCGGATTTCGTTATGATTCAAGCAAAAATCCGATTGAATCAAGAGTATTTTTTCTTGTCAATGTTTTCAAGAGTCTATACTCTGGATCCAATTTTTTTTTTTTTTTTTTTTTTTTCTTCCAGTGAAGTACGCAAATTCTATTTTCATAGTCTCTTCGGATTTAATCAATTTGGGCATAATTACCCTGGTAATATTGGTTACAGGTAGGGCAAAACGATTTCCTATAGCTTCTACAGCCGGCGATATACAATTTCGTATAGCCTTTTATAGCCAATGACGAGTAAGCTATAGTCATACGATAAACTGTATAGCCCGGCCATAGGAATCCTGGCTATAATAAGATTTTCTTCACTTTCTGTAGCCGGCTATAAGGATGATTATGGTATATTGAAACGTAACTCCTCTAGCTCATATTATCACGGTAGTACCTTTTAGTATAAGTACGTCCATTTTTTCGTTTTGTGAGCCTAGAGAGATCTGTAAGAGAGCGGTGGAACAAAAACTAACAAGGTTAAGCGCAATTCAATCAGACAAAAAGTAAATCTAGCTTTCACTTAAGAACTAAGAAAAAAGACGGAAGGACATGTTGAGAGAGTGAAGTGAATGGAGAGCAGTCTGAATAGGTAAGCCGAATCGAATGAGTGATGAAAGCAGCTAATTAAAATCCGTACAATCATGAAAAAAGCCAGAACATGGCTTCGCAATTTGCCATGAATTTTAAGAAACCTATTGTCTCGCGTCAAATGAGAGGCTAGCAACCGTGATCAGTGCGAACTATTTTGCTTCATTTTTTTTTCCTTCGCAAAATTACCCTAAGAGCAAGAAGCACGTCTTCCAGAGATGAAAAATTCAAAATAGGGTTCAAAAGATCAATCAGTTGAAGGTCCCATAAGTACAGGGCTGTAGCCAGGGGGGGGGGNGGGGGGGGGGGGGCGAGAGGAGGCGTCGCCCCCCCCCAGTGAGATTTTTCGCCCCCCCTAGTGATATTGCGGGGTTTAATTAACTTCATTATTTATAGTCCCGGACTTTAGTCAAAAGTTCGGTTATTATTCCTCAATCCTAAGAGAGTTGGTGAATCAACTCATCAACAAGTTATTTGTGGAGTTGTCTCACAGCCAGGGCGCACACGCTGATCGCAGATAGCTTGTTTTTGAAGATGAGGCGACAGGCGACAGGGCATAGAGAAAAAAAGGAGGTCTTTGCATTGCGGGCATCTTGGAATTTTTTTGATGACGTAGGTCGGCACAGCGACTTTTATCATCGATGTCCGATTCGGTCCGGATTCGATCCGATTCAAGTCTCATATTGCTCAAGACTTTTTTATACGCAAAAATCCAAGTCAAGTCAAAGCGACTCTTTCTCACTCCCCTCCTACATATCGACGGTGAAACTACCAAACCACGTATCTCGGTTTGCGACGTCGCAGACTTCCTGTCATACTTTATTTTTTAAATGAAAAACTACTTAACGTCCAGTCTTGAAAATTTCTGTGATTTTTCCTCTTTGTGCGGAGAAAATTCTGTGAAAATTTCAAGGAACGATATTGATTTGGTCTACTTCAAAAAAATAAAATGTGAGCGTAGATTTTTAAACACCGCAAACGAGATACGTGGTTTGGTACTTTCACCATCGATATCTGCTATGTGTAATTCCCCCAGAAGAGATAGTCAGCTTGGGATTTCTAAGGATAGTCGTCAAAAAAATTCAATAACTCGCGGCAAAATACTAATTTTTAGACGTATGCCCTTCACGACTCTTGAAAACCCCTAAATATGTTTTTAATTTTCCCCCCTTTTTTTAAAAATGAGTGTTGATTTGGACACATCATAGCATAATCTGAGCAAACATAACCTTCACATTCCTCAAATATCCGTGCTTGATGGATGTTCTGTTGCATCTGCAAAACTGAAGGCCCGATAACGTGAGACTTGAACTCGAAATGCTCCGCTCTATGCTTTCAATGAGGTATCGTTCAGATTCGGGAAAAGAGTTCAAAATCAAGGCCCGATCTCGTCTCTAAAATATTTTGCTGTGTTTCTCACGTAGCTCATGAAGCATCACCACAATAATAAGACAAACAGAACCAATACAACACGGAAATAGAGCAATAGAAAGAACCTGTGGTAAGACGGCGCAAAAGCACAACTATTCGTGCTTGATTGATGTCGTCGTTGCATCTGAAAAATTGAAGGCGCGATGGCGCGATGGCGCGATGGCGTGAGGCATGAACTCGCAACGCTCTGCCTCATGCTGCTGATGAGGTGCCGTCGCTCAGATTTGGTAGAAAAGTTAAGAAACGAGACCCGATTGCGTCTCTCCTATCTCCGGCTGTAGTGACTCTTGATTTTTTCCTATTTTTTTAAGTTCATGTCTAATTATTCTTTTTTTACGATGTATTTGAGGACCTGTATCTAAAGCTCGTTTTTGCCGATATCATACATCCCACGGGTCACATATTTTCAGCAAGCCTCGGATCAATTTGACCTGGCTTGGGAATTTAAGGGTTAAGTGAGTCCTGGTAAATGTAATTGTTCCTCACACGTATCAAATCATTTCCGAGGTCTTAATGGAGATGTTGCATGTGTGGGGGATTTGCGATTTGACCATTGATTCTTGTGTAAAAGTTCGCGAGAAACACGATGGTGCCACTGGTTTTCTCTGAAATCATCTCCCAAGCTCAAAAAAAGCTCTCAAAGTGAGGCCAAAATGGAGGGGATATCCCACCCTATGTTTTCCCTAATGCCTCGCGTCCGAAAACACATTGTTCTTAAATCAATTTTTGCCCCCCCCC
>NW_017551483.1:2928978-2960823 GCF_001854935.1 Bemisia tabaci
ATTATTTGTGTTTTGTATCTTTAAAGAGAAAAAACCATTACAGTTTTCAAAGGGACATCTTTGATTTTTAAAGGAAGAGATATACTAAAACTCAAGTAGTGGTTGGTGTCTCTTAAGTGATGAGTTGGAAAGTTTCGAATAATTTTGCCCCGAGGTGGGCAAATTTAAGGGAAGTTGGGCCGTTTTGATATCACTCCTTTTAAACAATGAATCAAAACGTGTTCCAGACCATTATACCTTTTAAGTATTTGATTTTTTTTAGGAAAAAACTTTGCGATGTATATTGCATAGGTATTAAGGGGGAAATTGGGCCGTTTTGATATCACCTACTTTTAAATGATGAATTCAAACGGCAGAGCTATCGTATGTTTTTGGTATAATTTGTTCTTAAAAAAATAATCAGAGAGTTTTTTGGGATTGGGCCGAAATTTTGTACAAAAATCTATTTTTGTTTTTTTGGAATTTGGTATTAGGATGGATTTTGAATATTTTTGGGGGAAAATCCTGGATTTTCTGGAAGGGCGTACAGTCCTGTTAAAAATATTCATTTCCTTGGTTGTCCTGTATCCCTTTAACTTAAACCCGCAGTGTTTGTACGTCAGTGAACTAATTTCTGCAACAGACTGCTGATTTGTTTGCAAGTTTTTGAAAAAAAAAATCGATTCTATAGATTATAATCAGAGTTCGATATATCTTAACGATACAACCATATAATTTTGTGACCACTGATGAATGTTGTCAGACGCCTCGGTCTTGGCTCTAGTTACGAGATATTTGAATTTCATGAAAGTTTATCTAAAAATCTCATAACACCAGGGAGACCCACCATACAGAGCAAAACTATCGCATTTGTTGGGTATTTACATCCTTCTATTTAAGTATCAGTAGCGTCCAATTCGAATTTTTCGAAAGTCCAAATATTGCTCGCCAAATATAAGCTTTCTTTGACTTCGCTCTGCTGGAGGATATACTAATTTGCCTGTACTGAACGTGTGCTAAAACATAGAGGAGAACTGTTTTTTACAATTACAAATAATTGTTAAAAAGAGCCGATGACGTCATTGATCAGTCCTCGTACTTACCTCTCAACATTTGACCATTTTGACAGAAAATTTTCATTATTTTACCCTCCCATTTCAAACATTAAACGTCAAAAATATCTAATCGAATTCTCAGAAGAGTTGTCCCGGTGTTACAGTCTTAACTCCCCGAAGCACTTCGTGTCTAATGCGTTATGTGTTATACTCTTATGACATTATATTATAGAGTAAGGAGTGATGGACTATTCGTTGTATTTTTCAGGCATTCGAAAGACTGCGTCCAAGATCAAATCCTGTCTTTAATGACTGACGAGGATCATTTTCGGTTCTATTTAGACTAATCAGACAGGGGCTCCATTGCATCATGTCATTTGTAGGTATCTGCTTATAAAATTTAAAGGAGAGGGTCCAAAAGTGTATTGATTTCTTTCTTAAAGTATCAGGGAAGGACTTGCCAAATGGGCAAGCTTTATATACAAAATCTTACAAAAGACACATCTCTTTTTAGATCTGCCAAAAATTTTTACTACCTCCATTTTACCGCGTTTTTTCCCCTTAAAGCGGGGTGGATTTTCTTGTGTCTTCTTACGAATCTCGATTTACTCATCGTTGGCGAAATCGGTTTGGGCGCTCCTTGGAAGGACCCGATTGTGAGGGAGAAGGGGGGCACCCTTAGTTCCTTTGCAGTTGCTCCTTGCATAGGCGCAGCTGTCAAGCCCCAGCTCAAGATAAGACAGATGGTCGTGCATCTTTAATCAACAAGGCAAGCAGTTAGCCTTTGGCCGTTATTCTTTTCGGCTCGAGAGAAAAACAGTAATTTTGCGTATTGTTTGCAGCTCATTTCTCTCTGCGCTTTGCAGTATTGCGCTATTTGGACTGCATTTTGCAATTTGGAACTATAAATTCTGGCCCGGTTTAAAAACAACGTATGTGCCATTAGTTTCTCAACGCACGTAAGTGTTTTTTCAGATTAGCCAGAATTTATAGCCCCAAATTGCAAAATGCAGTCCATTTAGTTTTATTTCAGATATGTCACAGTCTACCTCGAAAACCGCGTATTTTGATGAAATTTTGATCAATTTCGGATAAATCAATTTATTCATTTTCAAAGATGAAAGATGGGCCATGCTTTTACTTAACGAGATCCTTTATGTTTTTTGAAAGGAGCCAAGTAGATATCCGGGGGCGANGGTGGGGGGGGGGGGGGGGGGGGGGGGGGGGGGGGGGGGGTTGTCAGCCTACCGGCCCTTTCTTCCTAAGTTCCGTCCAAGCATTAAAGTGGCTAAAATTTTCATCATTTCAAAAATACTCCTTAGGTACGGAACCAAACAGGGATATTTATAGGTAAACGCCAGTATCATGAGATTGTACAGAGATTGGGACAGAAGGCACGAATATTTTTTAATGTAAAACTACTGCACTGAGAATAAAAATCAGAAGCTACACGACTATTGCAGTGGCGAGGCGTGAATGATCGATTCTCGATATTTCCCCGTTTGAATCTGTGGTAAAGAATCGATTAATTAGGTTTCCGTTGCGAACACCCTGTTTATCGATCCTTTTCCATAGGTTTAAATGGCAGATCTATCGACATATCGCAAAGCATGCCACGCCACTGGACTCTTGCATATCACATTTGGTATTTGGTCCGGATTTTTCCCTCTAATTTAAAGTATTCCAACGACGCATTTTTAAAAACGGAAGGAGCCAAGAATGAACGCAGTGGACAAACATTAGTTTATTTCTCCTTCGACGATATTTCTTGACAATGTCAACCGCATCGACGGATTGGAAGAGAAATTCTTCAACAAATTGTTGAGATAATCGTTGGAAGGATTCAAATCTTACTTAACATGCTCAAATATGAAAGCCGTTCGACAAAAACTGGGACTGGGTCCGTCTGTTCGCCGATAAGTAATGCTTTTTGTACCACTACTCAATGCGAGTTAAGAATCATCTGTTAGGGATACAATCATTTTTACAAAAAAAATATGCTTATACCATTTCAGAGCGTTTTCCTCGTTTTTAATTTTATGCTCCACCTCCCTTTTTTCCAGTCTCATTTTTATTCTTAAAACTTCTGACCTTTTTTTCGATTTTGGACCTTAAACCAGACAGATGAGACCTCCATCCGGGTCACGTGCCCGCACGTTCATTTATATGCACTAACATATGGAGCATCGTTGTCATATTTTGCGATTTACGACCAAAATTTACAATTAAAAGAAGTTTAAAAGTGGGAAAGTGGGACGACTTATCAGTCAGCGAAAAAAGGGAACAAACACTATCTCGTACCCAAATCGACGACCGACTTATATCCGTCTCCCCGAAGCGAGGTCTGTAGGTTTAAAAAAGGACGGAGGGTTGGATAAAACCAGGTGCAACCCTCCCGAGGTTGAGATAGGTTAAGATACGAGGGAGCCCTGGCGCATAAATGACAATGCAACATGTTGCCACTATCGGGGCGTATCTACTTGTTGAACTCGGCGGACTGCGCGAATGCAATAATATCAGAGGCACCCACGGAACCTTCGACAAAGGGGTGACAGGTAAGTTCAACCCTTTCGCCTTTTGTCATCCTTTCGGCGAGCAGTAGTTGTATCCGAACTTCAAAACCACCGGCTGCTTCCGCATGAAGGATTAACAACGCGATTGCCAAGTGGTCAAATCTCACGTCTCCTTCAATGTATGAGGAGCAATACTAGTGTTTTAATATCATTCTCGCGGAGAGTCTTCAGTAAAAATTTTACAAAAAAAAAATGGGGAAGAACTGTTATGTGATTGGAAATTAAATATACTTACTCTAAACACTAATACAAATCATAATTTGCCAAGTTCGATTATACACATTCTTCACCAATGAGAAAAAGATGTCAACAAAAGAAACATGTCGACAACATGTCAAAATCAAATTCACAGGAAATTATATCACATTGCAGGGCCGGATTAAGGGGGTGGCCACATGGGCCGCGGCCCATGGCTGCAAGTCTATAGGGGGCGGCAAATTTTGCAATTTTTTTAAATGTAGGTATAAAAAAAATTCGGTTTAAGAAAAAAAATTATAAACGAGAAAAGGCGAAAAAATCCCTAATTTTCTGAGAGTATAGTAATTTCTACTTTTGTCGTCTTTCAGTGATAGAAGAGGCAGCACCTTTAATTAGTCGAGTTAAGAGAGAAACCGAACACGCAATTTGGCATGGAACGGCGCGACTTAGTGAGAAATGATAACGAGGACTTGAGATGAAAAGGAGAAGCCCTCGGCGCGGCGATCGGCATGTAACACATATTAGCGCCTACAAGACTGCACGAATACTTCACGCATTGCATCAAACACAGTGCGGTCTGCGAGGCGCGGCGGTGGAAGTTAAAATTGATGGTTCATTTGATGGTTTTCATTGATGTTTCAAAACAATTGAGAAGGGGGCGGCAAAATACTAGCGGCTCATAGGCGGCAAGTAGGTAAATCCGGCCCTGTCACATTGACAATTTAAATGAAGTAGATTTCAATAATATTAATAGTAAGTCAACCGTGAAAGATTAAGAAACTTCAGGTTGTGTAAAATTTAAGAAAAAATATAAAATATGATTCACCATTATCGAACATTGTGAAAATGTTTCTGACTTTTCATACGATTCAGACACGGTGATGCGTTTTTATATCAAAGGTGTTCCAATAAAAACATCAACGAAAAAGTTTAATTTTTGTATAATAGAATTTTTATTTTGTCAATAAAATATCAAGCCTAAACTATAAAACTATGGGCTACTTTACGTGATAAGATAATCGAAAAATTTCGTCTATATTGGATATCGCGTGAAACTAAATTGACGAGCTTTTGGTCACAGTAAGATCAATGTAGGTTGATTTCAACAATCCATCTTTAAAACTTCAGAAATATTAAAACTATGAGCATCATCAGTGATTTATTCCAGACACGTATGAAAAGCTTTGCGCTAACCTCGTGAAAAAAAAACTTCATCTTTGTACAAACAATATGTGGGCCAAGTGCTGCACAATATTTAAAAGCACATAATGTCCACTCAGATGGATGTATTTGTATTTCACCTCAGATTTTTCGATTTTAACAGAAAGGCAACGTTTGAATGGAACACGGATCCTCGACTTTGGATACGATCCGCGCACCATCCATCATGGATGTTTTGATTCCAAGTCACAACCCGTGCAAAATGCACAGGGATCCCGCGTTCGTGGGATTTTCTTTTTACGGATCTTGGGCAGTAGGTGAACCCCTTGGCGTGACAGTGCAAATATGCTGAGACTATTATAGTGCGCTCTTTTCTTCGGAAGGCCTCCGCTGTAACGGTACATTTCTCAGGTTAACTTCATCTGCACTCCGATAGGGGGTAAGAAGGGATAACTCTCCAAAGAAGCAACTGTTTGGTCTGGAGCGGTGTTATTTCAGCTCTTTTAAGAAAGGCAGATGACCCCCCCCCCCCAAGCCAATTTTAATTGACTAAAATTCAGCAATTTTGACACACAAGGGGTCGCAATTGATAACGTTTAAATAAAACTACTGACATTACTATAAAAGCACCAGGGAATACGCCCCTTGACAGCTTTGAGGTTCAATCCCCCGTATACTTTCGCGCACCCCAAGCGTGATGTGTTACACGTTACTCCTATGATTTTCCTTTATTAAGTATGATAAAGTATAAGAAAAGTAACGCGTGACGCATAATTTCTGAGGAACACAGAGTNGGGGGGGGGGGGGGGGGGGGGGGGGGGGGGGGGTTGGACCGCGAATCAGTCAGGGGCCGTACCCCATTGGAATACCTTAATCTTGGTCAGTTTTTCGAATATTTCGGCTTACATAAGACGGTTTTCATTTTTCTCTCGAATATTTTCCTTCCATCATCCCTGATGGGCCAAGTTCACGGACATCTGATACACTACTCCTTGGAAGATAAAAAATCAAATCCAGAGGAAACTATCAGGGCAATCCTGCAATTTTACCGGGAAACGCCGGCAAGAATCCACGATGAGGCAACCACCGACGAGGGGTCCGGTCCAAAATTTTACTACGTTCGACGCATTATTTTTGGGACGTTCGGAAGGTTGGACCGCGAAGCAGATAGGGACCGTGTTCCCTAGGAATATTTTAATCTTGGTAATTTTTTCGAATTTTTTTTGAATTTATAGCTCACATAAGTTTCTTTTCGCTTTTCTTTCGAATGTATTACTTACTTCATCCCTCCTGATATACAGCTTCTTGAGAGATGAAAACTCAAATCCAGAGGAAACTATCAGGACAATCCTGCAATTTTACCGGGAAACGCCGACAAGAATCCACGACGAGGCAACCACCGACGAGGGGTCCGGTCCAAAATTTTACTACGCTCGACGTTCCGTGAGGAATGGTCTCAGTCGCTGAATGAATTCCAAGAGCTAAAACCAAACGGAGCTTATCTCCGCTCTACCGAACAAGTCAAGCCACAGTGGATTCACATAAGTCCAGAATAACGCCCCCCGGCCGCCCCCCCCACCCCCGCTACCCCTTCGCCCCCTCCGTCTCTAAAGTCCCCTCACTCGCATTCTACTTATATTTCTTCATTTCATAATCACTACTACAACAATGAAATCGCTGCAGAGCCATCCGCCGCCGTCATCGCGAGCACCGTTGCCGAGTTGTGAAAATCATTCGAATTTCGTGAAAAACCTATACTGTGTCTTTAAAAATCATCAAAAAAAGTATAAGTAATCCAAGTTAACTCGATCAAAATCACGATGAACCCCAAATTTTTTTTGTTAACGATCTACAGAAACGAACCAGGAAAGGGTACACTGGAAAAAAAAAACACATTGGATCTAGAGTCCAGACTCTTGAACACAATGACAAGAAAACATACTCTTGATTCAATCAGATTTTTGCTTAAATCAAAAGAAAATCCGCTCAAATTAAGAGGATTAAGCAAATGGTTAAGGTTAATGGTTCTTGGTTCTTGATTTAAGCAAAAATCCGATTGAATCAAGAGTATTTTCTCTTGTCGATGTTTTTAAGAGTCTAGACTCCAGATCTAATGGGGTTTTTTTTCCAGTGTATGATTTATGGCCTTATATTTAATTTTGAAATTGACAGCGTGCTCTCAGTCTCAGTTTCTTTTTAAAATTCTAAGTTTCCTAAATCTTCGCTCAGACGCTCGAGACACTCTATTGTACATTTTTAATTACCTTGCATTAGGTTTACGTTAGGTTGGGCAGGTATAGTTTAGAGGTGTGAGTGAGAAAAATAGCTTTGAACATGAGTATAAGGATTCTCTGCTTGATCCAAAATAGGGTATTCAAACGTTATTTCGAATAAATATTGACTTTCTACTCAATACTCTTCAGTGCGTCTCACAGAAAAGAGAAGTTACTATTTTTCAATGAAAATCAAAAGGGAAGTATTGAAATATTTGATTATAACGATTGTTCAGGTAGTGCATTAAGTTTTACAGATTTCAGATTCGGAAGGAACTTGAAAATAATGATGAAAGAAGCTGAAGCCAACAGTTCTAGATACAAAATTTGCCCGTGGCCACAGAATTCTGGATATAAAACTGTTCTTCAGCTTTTTCCATCACAAATCTGAAAAATGTCAAGCATTAATGCACTACCTGAACTTTCGTTTCATATTGAATAATTTAATATTTCCGAATTTATTTGCATTGAGAAAATAGTTACCTCTCTTTGCTGTAAGAAGCACTGAAAAATATTGGGTTAAAAGTCAATATCCCTTCGAAAGAGTGTGTCGTTCTCTAGTCTCTATATCGAGACAGACTATAAGTAGAATGCTGTCAACATGTGCCACAGTGGCGTGGCGTGAATTGCGATATATCGATTGTGGTGCCATTTAAACCTATGAAAAAAGATCGATTATCAGGGTGTTCGCAGCGAACACCTTAGTAATCGATTCTTTACCATAGCTTCAAATGGCGAGATATCGATAATCGATTATTCACGCCACGCCACTGGTGCCAGAGACATAGATGGAAAATATAATTGTTTCGAGCACAAACCGGCACAACAGGAGCACGTTGTCTCTTCATTTCTTTACACGTTTTGCATGGGTCGGTTTTCGTCTCTCTAGTGCGGCACCATCATTCCGACATTACTAACATCTCAGATTGGGGTTTTAAATTGTAACTCATCGTTCCGGTGTTGGGTTCAGATGATGAAGCTCTGACATTGGACCGCAAGATCTGGAGGGGTTCTGTACTCTCCTCTCGGTGTATAGTCGCCATATTTTTCTACTGTAGTCATTAGAAAACTTTCGAAGTGAAAAATGACTTTAGCAGAGATCGGGTTTGCGATGAAAGCAGAGTGCGTCAAATCAGGGGAGTCGAAAATGACATCGTATTTGAAGTCATGACCAGTCAGCTTGTCTGATATGACCATGTCTGCAGAATGACGGAGGAAAGGCTGCCGAAGAGGATGCTTGATTGGGTTCTTTCTGGGAGGAGACGAAGGGGACGCCCGATGAAAGGATGGCGACAGGGGGTTTCAGAGGAGATGAGGGAGTGCCAACTCCCTGTAGGGCTTCGGGAGGATAGGAGACTTTGGCGGCTGGGTGTCGCAGAGCGCCAGAGAGTGCTGTGGAGGTGGCTATTTGTATGTAATGCACCAACAGATATGGTCGAAATTCGATTACCTCAAGAAGCTTTATGAAAATTTTACGCGAAAGCTCATACGATCAAAATCCATATTCCTAACTACATTAGAATGATAATGCACTTAGATCCCCAGTATGACGCGATAATAATGAATTGGACATATCTATGCTAAAACAAGGTATGCGCATGCATAGAGTTTACGTGCGATACATTTTTCAGTATACATCTGTCAATTCGTCTGATTGCAGAGGGAGGAGTTGGCTGCTGTGATTTCTTCCTTCATTGATCACCAATCGTGGCACGATTTATCGAAAGATCCTGCCCTCTTTTGGCAGTGTCACCTGACATCAGAAACTCCATCAAGGTTTCTGCCGGCCGGCCACGACTGCGGTTCGCTCCCCGCGTCAGTGGCGACGCCCTCCAAAAAAAACCCCCCGTCGAATCTCACTTCAATGGCATCGCAACCACAAATTTCAAGCGTCGTTGGCGCATGATTTGTATAATGATCCAATCACTGCGGTCCTCTTTTTTCATGTTGAGTCTTACATTGCATAGCTTATCAAAGGAATATTGGACGGGTATTCGAAAAACGCTGTGCTTGTTTTTGAACGTAAAATCACTGTAAAGAATTTTCACACGCAAGGGTCGTGTATTAAAAACATTCAATTTTAATGCATTTTAATGCGATTTCGTCATAACAAGTCAGTGGAGTCGAGAAGAGGGTGCGCTGAGCAGCACGTGCCGAAGTTTGCCTTCATTTTGTGAAGTAGGCAAAATGGACTCCCATGTGTTGGAATAGTGGTATCCAAATTCCAGTGCAATGCGAGACTGTTCGTGATCATTTGTAGGGTCTCTTTAAACCTTGTATGAAGGGACACGTTAATGAAAAAGAGTCATTAATCATAAATGGCCTTTGATCTCATTGCAGAATGGAATTCGCTCTACGATTGAGCCTTGCAACTCGGCTCGCCGCCTAAAAATTGAATATCAAGATTTCATTGCTGTCAGTACCTTATTGTCTCGACTGCTTCAGCATTTTTTTTTTTGAGCCTGCATTTGAGTACGAGAGAACAAGGTGCAAGGCTCAAGCATGTAAGAGTTTTGCGACAATTCCGCTACGTCTGAGGTGCTGCGCCTTTAGAGTGGTGTAATTAGTTCATTGAAATGTTCATGGAAATTGAATCTATCGCCTCCCAGGTCAAAAATCGGTTTTGGTGACCATTGAGGAACAATATCCACTTTTCTCTTTCTCTATGCAGCCTTCTGCTCTCTCTGCAATCCGCAAGTCGATCGCTTCGATTGAACTCATATCGAGTATTTTTGTGATGTCACACATGATCGAGTACAGCCCCTCTCTTATCCCCCACGCACAAAAGTAGGCCAATTGGACATATTTATGCTAAAAGGAACTATGTGCATAGGAATTGCGTGCAATATAGATCCTTTTCGCAGAGATGCGTCTAATTCCTCCCTCCAACCGTGGCTCTTAGCCCCCTATATTCTCTGTTCCTTATTTTCGACGGTAAATCAATCCAAGTGGCGAAACGGCAAAAAACCGGAACTTTCTTATGCATCCCGCCGGATGACGGCCGGGACTCATATGCGGCAATAATTGTCACTGGGTTAGAGACTGTGACAAACGGCGACCGATGAAGCGGTAAAAACTCAAATTACCGATTAAAACCCACCTCGCATCCGCCCCGGACCGACTAATTAATAAGCAAAAGCCGGGGGAACCAACAGAAAACAAATACCGAAAACGTTGTCGGACTCTCACTCTACCGTGTTACAATGAACCACGCCGTATTAACATTCAAGTGTTGCCAAATATCCCCTCAGAAAATATCTATTTTTGAAGAAAGGTAAGGACTTTTTTCCTTAAATTTTGCCGACACCCTAGGTCGAATTGCGAACAAAATCTTCTGAAAAATCGGAGTAAAAATATTTAAAAATTCTCCCCAGAATTCGTGATGGGTCGAATGAAATTTAGCAACGTCTGAGGGCTCATACGGTGTTTTTCCTTAGCAGGGCAGCACTGTCCATTCGTCATATGCAACGAAATTCGGAGCCTTCCCGCAATTTGCCAACAATCATCGACGAGGCTGCCAAATCGCTAATAACTATGCATTCAATCTGGGAGTCCGACCGATAATCCGTGCACGATTTGGCAAAAAATACGGTCGCGGTTGGCACGTGGCTCATTAGGCGAATTTGGGGGATTACATCTATATCGGTGGAAACCGGACCCGCACCTGTCCCCGGTGGAGGGGGGGGGGTGTCACGCTGTCCGCGGTACATGCGACAATAAACGGACAGGGCAGGACAGCGATGGATCGTGACATAAAGAAGTGCCGAGTATTTTATAGCCGTTTCGGGAGCCTCAAAGGCAGGTGGCAAAAGCTGGAAATTGGCGTTTTGAACGAAAAGAACTCGATTCGGACGGTGGCGCTGATGAGGGACGTTATTCGTGTTCTTGCGTGAGCCTCGAGTCCAATGAAAATACTTCCTTCCAGAGGCTCGTCCAAATGTTCAGATAGTATGAGAGACTACTTAAGGCTGATTGATCACTGATGAATAATCTATCGATTTCTGTATGATTGGAAGTAGTACAGGTTCAGGCACCTGGACCGCCTGGCCGATTTCTTGAAATATTAGGCCGTTTTCGAAAGTCTGCTGGCAGGAAAATGTTGAAATTTAAGAGGATGCACACCGCTCAAAATTAGGCCAAAATTTAGGAGAGCTCCCTGCCTTCTCTTCACATTACATTGCATTTTCGGCGAAATGTCGGTATTCAAATGTTCCAGAGACAGCGATCGAACTAAAGTGTATTTATTGTTTATGTATGTTATATCTCCCAAATCACGTATCTCTATTGTGGTGTTTAAAAATCGCCATTCCCGTTTTATTTGTTAAAGTTTTTTTTTTTCGGCGGTACTTTTAGGTTAAATTTTGAAAGTATCTCAGCACGCAATCGCGTAAAATCAGGGGTAGGTAGACACGTAACGTAGGTATGAGCGCTGTGGCAGACCCTTGCAAGACAAACAATTTATATACAAATGATAAAGGGGCAATAAATGTGATCTAAACAAAAAGAATCCGTATAGAAGATTTTGACGAAAGGACGCTTCAAAGGAACAAACGTGTAAAAATATTCCAGAGGGTAATAATCCAAACATAATTTGCTTTTTTATTCAGAATATTTCTCTTCAACCATCAGCCTCCGATAACATATATTACATTGTCGTAAACTGAACTAATCACACACCCCTGAAAAGAGCTGCATTCAAATACTGTGTTTTCTCAGCTTTGTCAACATCAACCCGGACTGTTAAAAGAATCAGACCATGCAGACGGCGAAAGCACAAACCCTGATTCGACTGATTTTGTTTCAGATTTTTTTTTCAATCCTGATTTGATTGAGGTTTTTTTCTGCCGAAAGAAGGAAGGTGCGCGTGCCGGCTCAGAGTGGCGCGTGCCATGGGACAGATGAACACCCCCCCCCCCCCNCGGAGCCGTGAGAGGAGCAGATGGCGCGAATCTCGCTGCACGTGCCCTGCCAAAATACTAAGATGCAAAACTCGGCGAAATAAGGAACAGCCTGTTGCTCCAGCCTGTTGCGCGCCTGTTGGAGTCCTATTTCCTAGGCTTTGATTGGGCCGGGTAGCTTAGCCCTGAAAACTGGAGCAGAGGAACTCGGGAGCTAGAAGCGGAGGATCACAAAAACACGAAGCCAGGTGCGTGACCTGACCTAGGCGCGTGCCAGCTGCCAGTCAAATCACTGGGGGCCTACCCCAGGCCTCGGCCTTGCCGCTTGGCCACCTTGCCCCCTCCCCCTCCCCCGCCCCCTCATCCGAGCCGCAGCGCCGCAGGGTTTTTTACCTTTCCTCTGGGTGTAAAATCTACGCTTGGATACGGGGTGAGATTCTACTGCTAAACTGTTCCGTTTAAGAAGCGCGTTATGAAATAGTATCGGTGCCTGGTTTCGAAGATAATTTAAGGGTAACCCGTAGGTTCAGAACTGGTTTTGATTTTAAACGGTTTCCGAGTTACTTTGCGAGGAAAAAATAGGAGGGCGGGATCAACCTTTGGGGTGAATACTAACTTGTCTGAAAAATACATGACCAAATTTGAAGGTAATGTACCCAAAGAACAAAATTATTAAAAATTTTAAAGCAAATTAGACCAAGACGTAGTATAAGTAAATGATTGTATAAAAATTGTGTATCTATAATGGTGTCGTCCGATGTGAAGTGTTTCAAATGGTGGCAGTAACCTCAGAATTCAATAATACGAAGATCCAACAGAGCACAATTCTCGCGTTTTAGCGGTTGTGTAATTGTGTGTGTATTTCATAGGCAGGTGAGCTCATGAAGTACGACATTTTTAATGAATAAACCAATTTATGGCAGGAAAACACCACGAAATCGGTTTAATTTGACATCTTGTAGCCTGAAGATAAAGTTGAGAAAACTAAAAATGGTCCGATGGTGCTCTTTTGACCCTATCCCGCGAGATTTAAAAATTCCATAGTTTTTGCCTTGATATATTAACCATGAAGTAACATAACGGCTCACTCTTGATTGACTCACTCTATCTTGTTCAACTTGTTAACTATTTCTTGTTTAACTTTTTCTTTTCACACTCTTGTTAGCATTTTCCTTTCTTTTTCTTTTGTAATGTTATCTAGTCTAAGTTATGATTATTTTATGTTACTTATCTATTGGTTATTGGGTTCCAGACTCACATATTAGATATTGGATTTTCTTTTTGTGTTAATAAGATATGTTTTGGGGCCCCTGTGGCCCTGTATATCTTTGTATAAGTTGTTTTGAAATAAACAAATAAATAAATAAATAAAATAACTACACAAACTTCCATGATGTATCACCATGATGTATCAATATATATAACTGTACCTAATTCAATATCTTTTGTAATTCTAAGGGTACAAACTCATTTATACATTGAAATGAACGAGAACTGTTCTCAGCGCAAATTTCGTTTTTTTTTTAAAAAGTCACTATGAAAATAACTACTTCGATATCTTTTGTACGAGCTTCGCCTCAAGGCCCTTGTCTCATATTTTCAACCAATAATAAACCGGGCAAATTGCAGTCACGGAGGTTGCTGATCCGTTTACGGTACAAGTAAATAAATAACTTCTGACACATTCATCTAAAACACAACGGTTACTTTCACACTTTACTCAAACGTTGAAAGGTTTTGGATCGGCTGTTGCCGGGTCTTGAGCGAACTTAGAAGACACGCAGTTTCAGTATCTTACCTAGCCTTCATAGTTTTGAGGAAAAACCATTTTTAAAAAAGGGAACTGATAAAATCGTTAAGGAATTTAAATAAATGAATAAACTTAGAAATGAGATAGGAGCAAATTAGATAATTATTGAGCCTCAACGATTCGCTATAAATTTGACAATGTCCTCCTGGATGTCTAAACGAAATAATGTTTACCCTCAATCAGACCTCCACGTCAGTCCACAAATGCGGGCATTAAACCTTCACCACCAAGAATGGCTAGTACCTGTGGAAATTAGAGCATTAACTTTTTGCGCCAATGACTGAACTTACACTTTTTAATACACTCTATTTATACTCTATAATGATTGTGAAACTATGGGAACAAGGGATCGATTAATCGTTATCGAATGAAGTTCATTCGATTGATCCCTATCTGGACAATGCTATTTATCGATCAATAGCATTCAAAAACGATTTAGAGATCCAAGCGCAACACGTATCTCCACCTCTAAAGTTGCAGATTCCTTATGATATTTTACTTTTGTGAAGAATGGCCTTCCTTAAAAAATAGGTAATCGGCAAAGAAAAAAGTTGGCCTCATGAAAACTCTCCTCTAAATGAAGAAACTCGGTGGTTAGAATCGAGTTATTCACCAGCTGGCAGCTAGTGCTAAAAATAATTGTAATAAAGAACCTCGATGACTCCGATTTCAAACAAAGGATGCAGTTTTCGAAAATCTTAGTATGGTTTGGAGGTGCAGACTGAGTCAAATCTTCTTTTTCCATTCATGACGAGTACGGAAACACCAATAATCAATACACAAATTTATTGACAGAATTAACTCCTGAAAAATAGAGGTATACAAAAACCTGTTCTTGAGTATTATATCAATCACTCAAGATTCACGATGTTAGGGTGTGTTAGAAAGGGTACGGAACACAATGATAGCCATAAACAGCTTTTACTATACTTATTACTTATGAATTTATTTTTATATTCGATGAGTCGAGCAACACACAGAAAAGCTTCGAGACTTAAACGCAGGTGTAAAAAAGTAACCCATTTTATGGCGTGTTAAAAATTATGTGCCCTTCTGCCCCCATCCTCCTGGAAAAAGTTCTTAGCTCCGTGAAAATTTTAAAATTTTCTCGAGGCGAGTCTCCCATTAGTTTAAAAAAATCACCAATCATCTTATACAGAAATCTAAAAGCGCTCAGTCTATTTTGGAAAAGGGTTCCACGTGATTCTAAAGACATCAATTCTCTTGCGTGAAATATCCAATGAAGACAAATTTTCATTTGAAATGAAATGTCCTTCGATGTAGCCCATATTTGGCAGTCAAGAAAATTGTAGATTTTAAAGATTTGCAATACACTTTAAATGCTTTAATCATTCGCGATGCATTTCAAGTAACCACTGCTAGCGACGGCTTCGAAATTTGGTCGATTTTGCATCGGAACGACGCCAAAGTGAGCATGTGACGCTCACAGGGAAGAGGGGGAAGGAGTCTGGAGAAAAGACAAGAAAAAGCTGTTGATTTCGACAGCTGGCGAGTCTTGGGCGACGCTAGCTGTTCCACCTGCTGATTGGGAGACTCAGACCTGGGCAGTGCACCCAGTTCCCAGCAGCAGGAGGCACCGGGCATCAGGCATCAGGCAGCAGGCAGCACGCGCCAGACGCTGTACGTGAATCTTAACTCAAAAGACCAAGGAGCCGGCTGGTGGCTGTGTCCCTGTCCCTGTTGCAGAGCTCCGTTTTCTCGGAAAAATGTCATTCGATCTCCCGCATCCTACGCGGGATACACGCGCTTTAAAAAACTGTAGAGAGTTCTAAAAAAAATGGAGGAAAAAAATTATGATCAA
Organism: Bemisia tabaci; assembly: GCF_001854935.1. Taxonomy (NCBI): domain Eukaryota; kingdom Metazoa; phylum Arthropoda; class Insecta; order Hemiptera; family Aleyrodidae; genus Bemisia; species Bemisia tabaci. Next base: position 2,944,748 of record NW_017551483.1, read on the forward strand.
AAAATTGCCGATCATCGGGTGAAAAGTTGTCAAGGCCTGGATATTTTTCAATAGAATCTCTAAGGAGCGCCTCGGAAATTTTAAACAAAAAATTTGACAAAAAATCTTAATTTTTACAAATGAAAAAAGTAAAAAATGGTACTTTATTTCAACTATTTCATTTTTTAACTGGTTTCACGTATGGAGAAGGGGAGGTCATAGTTTCCTGGAATTTTCATGTAAAAGAGTCTTTTCATGTAAAACAATTATATTCATTAACAGGTTTTTTCTTTTATCGAACAAAATTTTCTTGATTCTGAAAAATGAAACAGAAATTTGCTTCAAAAAAAGTTACTGGACCGACGTTTCAATAAGAGGGAGAAGAGACATTGCTTGCATAAAAAGTTTGTTTACAAAAGTAAATCTTGGCAGATAGTGCACGGCAGGTATTGGCCAATTCCAGGCAAGTGGCCAGGATTGGGAGCTCAAGCCCCCCCCCCCTCCAGAGGAAAAAAGGATAGAAAAGTATGGAGAAAGGACAAAGGACACCCTTCACAACAACCGATGAGTGCTAAAAGTCTTATATTAAAATGGTGCAAGACAGGAGGGACAATCAATGATACTTGAAGGCCGGTAACATGTGAGCAACTTAAAATTGTCTTGAAGGAATAAAAGGTATGTGACTAACCTAGTAAAAGAAAGGAACGCTTCGTGAGCAGACCGGAAATCGTTTTAAATCGAGACATTCTTTAATCGACACCCGAAACATATTTCAATGAATTTTTTCCGAGTTTTATTTTTGACGGTGTAGGTAATTATCAATCCTAGGATAGTTATCAAAGGAAAATATTTTTTTCTGTGTTATTTTCATTCTTTCTATCCGAGAATTGAGGATGGATTCACATTGCAGGTGATAACCTCTTTCTCAAAGAAAATTAAACGCTGTGAAACCTCCGTATCCCAGTAGCCTGGCTGGGCACATTCAAAGCCGTCGATAAAGGGAAGGACCGGTGACTTAGAAATAGATACCTAATCCAGGAATCCCTCGGATCTACCCATTCACCTGGTGCATTTTTAATTATTATTAAACATTTGAAAGAACCTGCAGCTACAGCTGGAATACATAGTTGCAATGTTTATGATTGGCTCTCTGGTTTGCAGGCACTTGTGTATTTATGCTTCATTTGGCAACCGCGCTGCACGCTAACCTGCAGTTGCCAACCTGATGTAAGTAGGTCAGTTGCATGTGCATTGTGTATGTGTTACGGAAATGTATTGTGTCAGGTGGTCACAACTTGCAGTTTCCAGAATAATAATCAAAAGTATCGAAACATTCAATATTGATGCCCTTTTAAGGGATCGCTCACGAACCTCATGTGACTTTTCTTTAAACACTGCAAAGGGATTTGTAACTATTCTTTATACTAAATCTTATGATAAGGAAAATAAGGAAGAAAAACAAAAACAAGAAAACGGTACTTTATTTAACGTGTCATGCAACTGGCCATGAATCCATAACGCACCAAAGTGGGGAGCGGGAAGTAACTGGTGCGTTATACTGGTAACGTCACACTTTTTGGGATGCAAAAATCGAAGTTAGGTGCAAACTTTCTGTGAACAATGAATAATCGCTTTTTGACTTAAAACATCTTAAAGCGTTACAGGTGATCGAGTATGACTTGATGTCAATTTTTTTTTTTTTTGGGGGGGGGGCATTACATTGGAGGAAAGCACGAGGTGCCCCCTGCATTTGAAGGTTGACCTTTTTCAAGAGCATTTTTGGGAAATGTTCGAGAGTTTAGCAGAGATTGTTTGAAGTTATGCCCTCCTCCTCGAGCAAATTTTACATTTCCTAACAAACTTTTGCCCCCCCCCCTCACCCAGAGGAAATTGTTTAAATTCTGTCGTGCTAAGGGAAAACGCGGTATGAACATTCAAGAGTTGCCAAATTTTCTTCAATACAATGCCTATTTTTGAGAAAAGTTATGAATATTTTTCCTTGTAATTTTCAAGAACTTTCGGTAAAATTGCAAACAGCATTATCTGAAAAATTGGAAGGAAAATATTTATAAGTTTATCAGGAAATTCATGTTTTACCAATTGAAATTCGGCAGCGCTTGAAGTTTTATACGCCGTTGTTCCTTAGCACGACAGAATTGACCAGGACTTTAGTTTGTAAAGAAATACAACGAAGTAAATTTCTAAAGAGAAAATGGTATTCTTTTTTTTTCTTGAGGTCAATCAAATTCTATCAAATTTTCTCCGTAGACCATTTTATGCTCACAAAATTGGACTTTATCTGTGATCATTTTGAAACACACCAATGCACCTACGTCATACTAACACTTAATTCAATTTTTAAATGGTTCTATGCAAAAGCGACAACGTTGCATCAGGCCGTGATCGACGCGAGCCTCCGTTTTTCGACACCGAATCGGAGCCGTCGGGAATCGAACCGAGATCAATTCTATTGACCGGCTGTCCGGGAGCGAGACGAACCTCGAACAGCTGCCGATGCCGCATTCGAGGCTAAAAAGCAGAAAAAACTCAATAAAAACAAGGGTTTCAGGTGAAACACACCGCGGCCCAGCAGGGACGCTTTGGGAAAGGTGACCCTCGACAAAAGTCGCAGCTCCCAGTTCATTGATAACAAAGGCTCCTTGTAAATGCGCTTGGTTTCAAGATTTCCCTCCAAAATCCCTGACCTAACCATCGTTTCTAGCTACATTCGGCAACTATAGGACACCGAGTTGTTTCGTGGTATTGTCAGAAGGTGCAGAGGAATTCGATTCATTATGCCATATTTTTCAGGTGAGGGCTGGAGAGTTTTAGAGGGATGGCAACTTCAGGCTACTTTTGCATGGTTGCTCTGCGATTCGTTCTAGCACTTGAGAAATGGGAGGAGATGAGCAGCCTGCAGTCAACCTGTTGAATGAGATGGACCTGGCCCAAGCGTGTTCGCTTTAATTTACGTGTTTTTGATTTTGTATACCCGTTCCCGTTGGATAAAATAAGGAATGTGTCGCGCCGAGGTTGTTATGGGTATTCATAGAGTAAGAACATAAGAAATTTCGCTTTTTTTGGTAATGGTAATGGAGAATTTGCAGGGGTCTGAAAATTGATGACCGAGTGAACGGAACACGAGGATACCCTTACTCTATACATTGGACAATTATTGGAGGAGATACGACAAAATGACCTAGTCTGCTAAAATATTCGTGTTCAAGTGGGAACTGCCACCAAATGGCGCTAGGTGATGCAATTTCTCACCTTTAGATCTATTTTTGTACTACTTTCTACCTGCGAAATTTACAGGAAATATCGGTGAGACGTTGAGCGGGGGCTATCATATTCCTCGTGGGTTTTTACAACGAATAAGTATCCTCAATTACAAATTATGGTGCCTCCTCATCACTTCAAAACGTATGTAAGTATACATTCATACGCTAGTATTCCGATAGATGTTGTTGTATTCCATTTAAAACATTAAAAATGGTTGGCGCTCCTATCCAAATGAGATAAAAATTAACACAAAAGTTAATTTGATAAGAGAAAAAATGAAAAATATTGACGTGCAGCTGCAGAGAAAGGGAATAAATGATACGCTCGGGAACATCCCACTTTTATGTTTTACAAAGTCCCAAAGGCAACACTTGTTTTTTGCCTCCCATCGGCCTCTTCATCCTCGCCGCCTGGAAACCGTACAAAAAATGCAAAGTAAACGAACGATTCGGTTCAAACAAATAAAACCCTTCTAACCAGGCAGAAAAAAACCAGGAGCAGATGAACTTACCGATGGAGAATTTCGCTCATCTGACCAGAAATCTTGATAACCGAGGCCCGAACCCGGACCCGTGGGACCGCGGGCCCCCGGGCCTGGGCGATCATCTGCGGACGTCAAGAAAACCCGTGATAGACATCTCGATTGTTTCAATCGTCCCATTTGTCCGTCGAACACAATCTGAGCATGTATCTGGGCACAATTTATGTTTTTTCAATCGATATCTTCGCCCCAGATTGGGACAGATTCGGGGCCAAAGATTGTTCCATGACACGCACCGCACCGAACACCCGCTATCGTGTTCTCGATTCGATATCAATATGACGACTACACCGTTGCAAAATTTAGATCGCAAATACAAATGTATTTCAGGGGTGTAGTTAATACACGCTGGAAAAAACACATTAGATCTAGAGTCTAGACTCTTGAAAAATTGACAAGAAAAAGGACTCTTGATTCAATCAGATTTAAGCTTAAATCAAAAGGAAATCCGCTCAAATTAAGAGGCTTGGTTCTTGATTTAAGCTTAAATCTGATTGAATCAAGAGTATTTTTTCTTGTCGATGTTTCTAAGAGTTTGGACTCTAGATCCAATATCCAATGTGTTTTTCTTTTCCAGTGCATCAAGGATAGTGCTTACGTTTTTTTTAAAAAAAAAATAGATTGCTTATCTAGTGTCAGAAGATATTTCACTAAAACTGCTTTTCCATCTATTCTATGGGCACGAGATCCACCGAGGGGATTTTGCAATTTCGTGCAATTTTTCAAGAATAAGTTAGGAGAAATTGGTAGTAAAATTATTGTAATGGTAGCAGTTGGTTTTTTGAAAAAAGAAATAACTCGCAAGAGAAAGGCATGCACTGAGAGGGTATGTATCCAGCTGAGGTATGCATTTTCCTACTTTAGCTATTGATACATTGTATAGTTGTGGCCGTCACCAGCAAATAATTGAAAAAGTGCCACGTGACTACGTGCTGATATTGTTCTTCAATTTGCCAAATTATCACAAAAAGGAAAGCAGGCAACTCTGCAGCATGAGGTTACATTTGCACTGAACTGGATCGTTCGACAGCGCACCCTTAGATTTGTGATCAGATCAAAATTTGGCAAAATCTACCCTGGGGTATATTGACCGTCACGAGGGTGGTCCGACGAATTTCTAATAATGAAATAGGATTTAGACTAGATGCAGCGATGGGCATTTGTTTTAAATAATTTTAAATTCGTTATTTGACAGTTTGTTTCCCTTTATCAATCTGTCCTCGGTTTTTAGATTAATTTATGTTTTTCTTCATTCGCGAGAAAATCACGATGACCCTCCACAGCCATCGCAAAATGCAGGTCATCAAATAGAAGTGCTCATCAGTATCCAAAGAATAACTCCTTAGTATATTGGTCACATAAATCGAGAACCATCTAGTTCGTGATATGCTTTATTTTTTGGCCCATTTTAAGAAAAAACCCAGGACACTGTTGAAGGACAATCGATACTGAATTTTATGCACAGAAAAACGACGACTCACAAATGGATTGCATTTTGCAAAAAAGAACCACTAGCATTGCAATGATGCTAAGATTGTGCAACTTCATCTTTTGCAATAAAATTATGGAAATCGTGAAAAACTATGAAATTTAGATGGTAATTTTTGTCTTAAATTTAGTTTTTAGCGAGTAAAATAGAAACTATTAATGGATAATCGGGTTTTTCCACCAAGACAAAAGAAGTTGCACAATCTTAGCAACATCGCAATAATAGTGGTTCCTTTTTGCAAAATGCAATCCTAATAATATAAAAATGATTCGAAACTTAATTTAAAGAAGTCATTCCTCTTTCCGCCAAATTTTGTATATTGATTCTCAATAGAATTATGTCTGTATCGACTCGCATGAATTTCCGATTTCTGCTGTCTCAATTTTTGATCTATCTTGCCCCTTTTTAGGTTTTTGGTATCTCTGATTTTTTTTTTTATTTAAGTATTTTTTTTCAATAAATTATAAAAGAAAGAGAAGGCTAATTTTATTTTGAAGACCGACACATCATATTTTAAATGATACGGAAACATATTCTTGCCGCACATGCGAAAGTCTCCAGCCGTGTGAAATTCAGCGTAAAATCGCGAGTCATCGTTGGTTTTTTAGCCGTGGCGGAGCCTTGATTTAATGGTCGCTGGTGGTGCTCACGAACTGCCGAAAATAAAGGGCCCCCTTCATCGATGTGGGGTTCTCTCAACGCCGCGTTGACTTTTTAATTGGCGGAAAATATTGTCTGGGGCCGAATATTGGCAACTCTAGGTAATTAGTCGGCTCCCGGGACAGTTGCACAGGGATTTCTGTTCAGGAGCCCTTGAAAAAAAGCAGCGCCGTCTGCCGGCCGAGAGAGACGCGAGCCAGATTGCTAGGTTAGGTTAATGTGATTGGTTCGAGATAATTCGAGTCGTACAGCTGGTGATCACCTGACACCTCCTACCCCTGGACCATCTGTGTGACGTAGCTTGTGCTACCCTCAGATTTTCAGCCTTAAAAAAGGTAAAAAAACTCGGGGCGACTTGAAATATCATTCGTGCATATGTTCCATGTGCCCCCGTGAGCCGTGACCTTGGTTCTGATCGATTCGATGATTTATGAGGGTTCTCAACCTTCGAATCTATTTGTGAGCTATGGCCCAATACCTTTATTTTAGATAGGAGTTTGGATTAAGCTGGTAGTTTGATTATAAAAAAGGATGTACTAATATTTAAAAAAAAATCCGAAAAAAGATCATGAACTTCAGAAAAATAATACGAATTGAAAATGTTAATCGTGGTACCACCAATTAATAAATTCTACGTGCAGTTTTCTTTTTAGCTCTAGTCCTAGAACAATTCTGTGTAAAGTGTAACTCGTTTTTAGCCTCTCTCATTTCTTAAATCAGCGATGCCTAATGTAAAAACAGAAATGTTATGAAATAAGTTTATGAAGGATGAAGAGAACATGTATACTATACAAAAATATTGATAGCAAATCATAAAGTTAGCAAAAATAAAATATTTGATATCGTCAAAATGAACTACTCGCGTCAGTTTTGCCAAACATTCTCAAAACCTATCATCTGTCTCCCCCTCCTGTCAGTAAATATATGTCGTAGGCAATCAGCAATCGCCGGCAAATTGCAATCTATTCGTGTTGAATCAACAAATTAAAAAAAATTAAAGAGGAAAAAAGAGATAGGAAGTAGTGATTTTCATACTTTGAATTCAAACATACGTTATACCCTCTTGAATGCATGGTACCAGCTAGAACACTTGCGAGTTCGTGAAATGTAATCTGCGTTGGGTTCGGCTTGGTTAAGCAACTAAACTAACTCCTTGGCAAAGCGGAGAGTATCGCTGGATTTGAAGGCGTTTCAAGCTGAGGTCGAGGGCTTGAATTTCTTCGCTAAAGAAACCTTTATTGAATCGATGTTATTGTTATTGCAATTTGACGAATTGACAAGTACGGAGCTTGCAAATCGCCGGCAATTGCTAACTGCCTGCGACATACATAAAATGGAAAATGATCTCAATTAAGACTGGTGAATTTCACGTTTAATTTCCCTGTGCGATGTTAAAAAAATATCATGATGTTTTTTGATTATTTCGAAACCCTCTTTATAAGAGAGAAGCACAGACCCTCCTGAAGAGGTGCACTGAAAAAAAAAATCTCGGTGTATTTACTAAGAAAAGGGTAAAATTACCAGGAATTCAGGGTTCTATTTGATCCCAGTTTTCTCTTGGTAAAATTACCATTTATTGAATTGGTAATTTTACCGAGAAATCTTGGTAAAATTATTGAACTTTCTCAGTAATTTTACTGGACCTTGGTAAAAACGCCAATATTTTTTATCGACTGTGGTAGAATTACCGAGATAAAATGGCAAAGTTACCGGAAATTGATTACCAATAAAAGTGGTATTCTTACCTGAAAAAAACAGTAAAAATACCGGTTTTTAGGTAAGCTTACCAGTCTGTCTTGGTCAAATTACCAATATTTCGTAAAAAAAAAGTGAGATGATAAAGGTACCAACGGACCTTGGTAAAAACGCCGAGAATTTTTTTTCAGTGTGGGGGTAGGCCATCCGTAGAACACTGACCTACCTACTCCTACAGTTTTATTTCGCACCGAACTTATTTTCATGAAGTTTGAGATATCCCAAACTTTCAATCTGAACGGATAGTGCTATCTTACCGACTAAGAACCCCTGATCGAGAGCATACGTGATAAATTTCGATCGCTCGTTAGGGGTTATTGCATGTCCTACTAGGGCGCCCCCCGCGGGTGCACCTTCGAAAGGGTTTAAAAAACCGCCGGGCAGTCGCGACCGGGGCCCTCCCGGTGATGGAGGCTACCACCCCCTACCTAAGAAAAAATCACCTAACTGCAACGAGAACCCTATGCCGATTCGTCGTTTCGGCTCCGGGTGATGGACCAGTTGTTCACCTATTCAGTGTTTTAAAATGTAATAAATGTAATTATGCGCGTTTGCTTTATTGCGCCTCGCGACCCTGATCATCAATTCTTTTGTGTCCCGTTCACGCTTGATCAGCGGGGACGCTCGCCGCGGAACCGCAGATTAAATATTTTGGTTTTATTGCGCTACCTATGGGTGTAAATTTTAAATATTCATCCGCTCGGCGTCGCTCGCGTCCCGCGTGGACCCAGCGCGGCAACATTGTTAGATTTTCCAGCGTTGCCTTTGACCAATGAAATAACTACATTCTTACATTGATTTTTTGTATACATTTTTGCCGATCAATTGGACTACATTTTGTAAAAAGGAACCGCTATTTTTTATTCATTTTAGGAACAACATATGTGCCTTAATTTTCCTCAGCAGATAGGTACATCATGGGTAAACCAGAAATAATGGTTTCTTATTGCAAAATGCAGTCCCACGAATATTGAACGTAAAGAATTTTGAATTCTTGAAACCCCTTTTCGTTTATTCAAGATGTCTTCCCCTGTTCGGCATCTTTAATGTGTATGTACTTCTGTATCCCGAATTCGCAATCTCCTTTCCTTGAGATGTTTTAACCTCTTTGTAACGATGGTCATATTGGAATTATTGAATTCCATCTTCCACCTTCAGGTAGTTCAGGTCTCTCTCTGGACTCGCTGGACACAAAAGCGTAAATAAATTTAAAATTGGTAAAATACAATTACAATATCACTTCCTCCTTTTCGTTAAGTTTTTACCAAGTTCCTTACAATTATAATCATGAACAATAGACTTAGTCGATTTTTAATACATGCTCTAACCTCTTCTCGTATCAGAAAAAATTGTTAAATTTATTGTGAGCTAAGCTCATTAATTACACACTATCCCATACGAGACGATATAAAATTTCCTCATGTAGCTTGTCATTTATAGTATTTAATAAGTCTATTTATATTTTACCTACCAATCTACTTCCATCATGGCAATCATGACATCATGGCATCATTGTCTTTTGAGGGTGAAGAGCAGCTCTACGTCCATTTCTGAGACGGTCTAGAGGGAGGAAATAATTGAGAGTTTCCTTGTCCCAATTTGCAGCCGTGTATTTTCCACCTCGCTGGCGCATGCTATCTGCGGTGCATGATAAGAAGACCCCCTCCCGAACCGTCGACATGCGGGTGCACATGCATGCACCGCAGCAGTGGTGGTACCCCCCCCCTCCCTACGGGATCATCCCGTTTTATTTATTGCGCCTATCAATATATCGGCCGTTTTCCACGCACGTTTTTTATTGTTCGGCCATCGCGCAAGAGTACAACGATGAACCACTCCAAAGCCTACGAAGTACGGACATGCAGATCCCGATGAGAGTGATAAGTCAGTGGCGTGACGTGCTTTGCGATATATGGAAAAGGATCGATACACAGGGGGTTGCAACGAACACCCTGATAATCGATTCTTTACCATAGCTTCAAATATGGGGAAATATCGATAATCGATCATTGAGGAGGCGGGATACTCGCTCGGGCACTGCCTCTGCCGGGAGATAAAGAATTTTGGAGACCAGACGCGACGTGAATGGGAGGAACTGTTAGCGCCACGTGTGCTGGGACTTAAAGATTAGAACCCCTAAAATTAACTGTCCTCTATAGGAAAAATAAAAAAAATTGTGCTGGGGACAGTCTAGCTTATCAACGTCTGCACAATAATAAGGGCGCATAATCGATTTTTAAGGATGTGAGTCATTTCCACAACCGTCGTCGAGAAATAAGTCCCTTCTCACACCAACCCCCCCCCCACACACACACACACCCTCACATACTGGAACGGGGGGGGGGGAGGATCACATGCTTCGTAAATTACCTCTTTAGGCTTTTTTATGTCCACTTATCCGCAGCTCTTGGGCTATTCTCTCGTTTAGCCAAAGTTAGCCAATGGCAATTTGTACGAGTTTTCAATCTTATACACTAACCCTGACATCTGAAAGAGAGGGGTCACTACTTAAGGGAAAATATTGGGCATTTTTTGAATTTTGGTGTCATAAATATTTACTGATGATAGAGAGAAAACAAGGACACAGGGGAAGCAAGGCGAAAATACATAAAAATACACGAGACGTTTCGGTGTCTAACGACACCATTATCAACCGCTAGAAAAGTACAAATATAAAAATGAAATTAAAATCAAAAGAAACCAGCACGGCTTTACATGGCAATGGTGCTTATGAAACTTATGGTTTACTGATGACAGATCATTACATTTTAAGCTGAATTATTAACAGTACATTTTAAGCTGAATTATTAACAGTTAAAAACTTTTCAAGCTAATAATGAGTAGGAAAGGCATATTGAATGTTGGTGCGGACGATCGCTGATCAGTGAAGTTCCTCACCGGAAGCTATACGCATATAAAACTATATGCTTCTGTCCCGACTAACGAATCCACTTTTCCCGCTTTAATCGATCTGTTTTGAATATGGTTCCTCAAAAGCAATTTTTTCCGCCTGCAGTTCCTTTGAATTTCTTTCGTAATAACCTATACGCCTTATAGTCGCATTGTTAGTCATGACTTAGGCACTGAGCGGTAATGAAGCCGTAATTTCTGTGCATCCGTATTGAACAGTAACTTCGAAAAGTGACTTGAAACGCATTAAACAAGAATAGCGCACGATCATTATATCAACTCAACGTATCCGGCCCATCAAAAAGTTCACTGAACAGGAGCTACGGTGTTTCTGATTAGAAGTGTGCGACTTCCACGTGAGCATCACAGTATATTCTCGATGGAAGTGGAGATATTATACTTAAATAAGAAGAGAAAACGAGTTCATGAATTCGCCAGTCAATCAGGGCCGGATTTACCTACTTGCCGTCCATGGGCCACCTGTATTTTGCCGCCCCCTTCTCATTCGTTTTGAAACATCAATAAAAACCACCAAATGAACGTGCCAGCAGGGGAGGGGTGCATAAGACGCGTTTACTCGTGTTGGACACATTTTTTGCGAAAGCCCTGTCAACACTACTAGCAAAAGTTCACGGAACTTTGTGCGGAAGTTAAGTTTTGTAAACCTATCTCTGCGTGGGCAAGGCCTTCCATTCATAAGAAATGAACGAAAAAATTATGAAAGCACAAACATAAATGTGGATTAATGATTTTAACTTCCGCCGCCGCCGCGCGCTGACCTCACCGTATTTGGCGCAATGCGTGAAGTATTCCGACAGTCTTGTAGGCGCTGCGAGTTTCACGCCGACCGCTGCTAAACGCACTGTGATTGATGCAATGCGTGAAGTATTCACGCAGTCTTGTAGGCGCTATCCGTTATACGCTGACCGCAATGACCGCACTCTGTTTGATGCAATGCGTGAAGTATTCGTGCAGTCTTGTAGGCGCTAATATGTGTTGCATGCCGATCGCCGCGCCAAGGGCTTCTCCGTTTCATCTCAAGTCCTTTTCATCATTTCTCTCTAGTCGCGCCGTTCCGGGCCAAATTGCGTGTTTTAACTATTTGGTTTCTCTCTTAACTTGAATAATTAAAGGTGCTGTCTCTTGTATCTCTGAAAGACGACAAAATTAGAAATTATTATACTCTCAGGAAATGAGAGATAATGTCGCCTTCTCTCGTTTGTAATTTTTTTTCTAAATACGATTTTATTATACCTACATTTAAAAAAATTGCAAAATTTGCCGCCCCCTACAGATTTGCCGCAATGGGCCGCGGCCCATGTGGCCACCCCGTTAATCCGGCCCTGCAGTCAATCACTATAAACATGAATTTTCAACTCTCCTGAAAGAATGGTCAAAAGTGACTAATGTACTGCACTAAGAGAAAGGGGTTACCACAATCGTATGTTACATAATGATTGACTTTAAAAAAATCACATGGACTTAGAAGGAGAAAGAAATTTTCCAATTGCATTTTACCAAAAAACCTAATGAAAATTGTAGGTTCGGTTTGGTGTTACGCGTGATTCAGACGCTTTATTTGTACTTGAGAAGAGGGACTCGAAAATTGGGAAAAGTGTAATCGTTAATTGGCCTTTGAATCTCACCCATCCTCCCACAGAGGCTTCTCTGCTTTTGTAATGCGTTCTTCACACTGAAGAGAAAAATATCGCAATCTCAACTATACTTCCAGCTGATTTTGGCCCCAGCTATGAGAGTAGTTCCACTAACTATAAAAGTATAAAGGCACCAGCCAGCAGTATAGTTAATCCAACCGCATCTATTCTGACTGCCAGGGCACCAGCTAGAGGTATGGTTGATCCAACCACACTTTTAGCTTACTTAACTATACCTCTGGCTTGTGCAACTACTCTAATATCTAGCGCTAAAATCAGCAAGGAGTATAGTTGGGATTGTGATACTTCTTTTTCCGTGCAACAGTAGGTAAGACTTGAACTTCGATGGTTGCTGTTTGGAACTCCAACGCTCCATCTGAAGTAAAGACAGGCAATCTTGGCGTTGGTATTTGTTTCTGGTTCGATTTGACAACGTGGCCATTTATGGAGGTAATTGAGATTTCCGCAGATGCAACTAGTGACGCTGCGTTGGGCTCGAGATGTGAAGACGGTGGCTCGAAGAAGTGACGGTTTAGAAGAAGCAAGAGGTAGAACTTCCAGGGCAGGAAGCAGGCGCAGAAGGGTTGTTCCGCCTGGCTAGCACTAACCATGACCCCCTCCCCTCCTTGCTAGCTCCTAGGACAGGAGAGTCACTTCACACATGAGGTCAGCTCGATTGTGGTTTGTTTCAGAAGCAGACCGGCCAGAATATTCTGCTTCTTGAGCACAATGACACTAATTCCGAGTGAAATTTTGCCTCGTCTGGGAAAACCTAGGAAGAGCTAGTGGAAGAAGTAATGAACAATTGAAAGCGTTAATTTTTACGATGTTTTATTCATATAAAAACACGTGCGGGAAGTAGCGTGATTCGATTATTATTTTTTGAGAATATTATAGAATTGTAGAGCTCTTTGAAACTTTCACGTGACACTTTGTTGATTTCAAGAGAATATAAAGTTCAGCGTTGATATGTGTGTATTTGGTTCAGCTTCTTGAACGGACCGGAACACAAAAGTATCATTGCTCTTTGTAGATAATGCTCGGAACATAAGAAAATTTTGTAAATATTAGAAAAATAGCCTTAGTGTCGGAGATTCAGTAAAATTCCTCCTTCGTCAAATTTTACTTCTAGGAGTCAAAAATAACTTGTTCAGGTTTCCCCCAGAGGAGCCGTGTAAAAAGTTACAACCAGGTTTTGTCGAACCTCAAAACGAATCTTCAGGTATGGTCAGTATAAGAGGTATTGCACGTATCTTAGTGCATCGCAAGAAAGTCTCTTTCACTATACTCAAACCACAATTGTCTAGGTTCCTTTAGCGTTTTGGGTGCTTCTGGATCACCAAATGCGCCCTTTCCAGCAGTTCGTCTCCTCGTTGTAACATTTATACATGGGACGTAGCCATGGGACAAAACCCTGTCAACACTATTAGCAAGAGTTCACGGAACTTTGCGGGAAAGTTAAGTTCCGTAAACCTATCTCTGTGTGAAAAAGGCCTTCCATTTGTAAGAAATGAACGTAAAAATTATGCAAGAACAAACATAAATGTGGATTAATAATTTAACCTCCGCCGCCGCGCCGCGCTGACTACACTGTTTTTGACGCAATGTGTGAAGTATTCCTACAGTCTTGTAGGCGCTATGCGTTTCACGCCGACCGCTGCTGAACGCACTGTGTTCGACGCAATGCATGAAGTATTCATGAAGTCAAGTAGGCGCTATGCGTTTCACGCTGACCGCGCTGTTTTTCACGCAATGCGTGAAGTATTCATGCAGTCTTGCAGGTGCTAATATGTGTTACATGCCGACCGCCGCTCTGAGGGCTTCTCCTTTTCATCTCAAGTCCTATTTCATCATCAAGTCTTATTCATCATCATTGCTCTCTGCGCCGCGTCGCTCCATACCAAATTGTGTGTTTGGTTTCTCTCTTCACTCGACTAATTAAAGATCGACTCTAGTGTCAGCGAAAGACGCTTTTCTCGTATTTGTATTTTTTTTCTGAATCCAATTTTTTTATACCTACATTTAAAAAAATTGCAAAATTTGCCGCCATGGGCCGCGGCCAATGTGGCCACCCCCTCAAGCGTGCCCCCCTGTAGCGTGTTGTCTTATGAGGAATGACGCCATTTCGGTACAGGCGGTAAAATTTTGAACTTGTCCGTTACCTGTTGTTTTTAGAAATTTAACGTAGAATGTTGAGCTCTCGGCAAAAAACATGTGCACGGACTTATCACAGGGTTACATTATTTTAAGGCCCTCGTTATCCTTAAATTTCTACATCTGATCGGTACTTTCCGACTAAATTTGAAAAACTTGACAGCAGTCACGTGAATTGCATTTTGCAAAAAGGAACTAGGAGCATTGGAATGTTGCTAAGTCTTCTTTTGTCTTGGAAGAAAACCTGATTATCCATTAACAGTTTCTATTTTACTCGCTAATAACTGTAAATTTAAGACAAAATTTACCATTTAAATTTCATATTTTGTCATGATTTCAGCAATTTCATTGCAAAGGATAAAAATGCACAATCTCAGCATCATTGCAATTCTTCCGATTCCTTTTTGCAAAATGCAATCCACGTGATCTCTTCATTCAGTGACGTATTGCTGTGGTTTTCTGCGATTGGTTGATTTTACATGTGGGCTTTCTCTATGGCCGCCATGATCTCACCTCAATTATTTTTTTTTCTCTATCGTTACCCGTAAATCTGACGACAACGGGGGAGAACCAAGCTCAAAGTCACCATGTGAAACGGTTCGTGGAAAAAGTGGCTGTAAGGTGGAATGGTGGATGCGTGGCGCATCCCTTATTAAATTACTCCGGAGCCAAGACGCGCGGTGCTTTAGTCAAGCGTGATACCGCCCCGCTGCAGCCACGACTCGCGGTCGGGGGGGGGGGGGGGGGTCGTCGCCGCCGCGTCACCCTCGGCGGGCCCGTAACTCGATTGTTTCAACGCTAATCGATTACCGGGCCCCGAATTTCAATCAATCAGAAGTTAATCTAATCACCATTCACCCGCGCTTTGACGCCGATATAACCGTTGAAACGATCATGATCAGGTGATTGGCTCTTAATTGGCTCGACTACCGTGTTGCCGCAGGTTCAAAGTTGAGTCAGGTAATGGTCAATGTTTAGGAAGGACCCCTTCACGAGCCTAACGCAAAGGGGACTTACATGGAAGGACTTTGGCACGAGGAAAAATGGAGCCCTTTTGCGCGAGCGGGAGGAAATTACGAATTTCTGAAGAAATTTAGTTACAAGCTGGAGAAGATGTGCATAAGAGAGGATGCAGAAAGGTGTGTGAACTGCTGATAAGTTTAGCTGATTGTAAATGTTTCCCCAGGTAAAAGTGGAGTAGTTCTTCCTCTTTGGCTGTCCTGCAAATCCTCCCGGGAGTTTAGACAGAAAGTTTCACAAAAATAAGGATGAAAGAGCGCTGCATGGAAAGTGTTCCTCATTATGACGTCGCTGACCATCTTGCCCTCACATAAAGTCTCTGGGAGACGCACCAAGCAGTGCTGAAACAGAGGGATCACCACCTCACTTGAAAAAAAAAAAAAAAAAAAAAAAANTCTAGAGTCCAGACTCTTGAAAACATTGACAAGAAAAAATACTCTTGATTCAATCGGATTTTTGCTTGAATCAAAACGAAATCCGCTTAATTTAAGAGGCTTGGTTCTTGATTTAAGCTAGACTGATTGAATCAAGAGTACTTCTTCTTGCCGATGTTTTTAAGAGTCTGGACTCTAAATCAAATGTGTTTTTTTTTTTTTTTTTTTTTTTTTTTTTTTTTTTTTTTTTTTTTTTT